>JAJEJO010053790.1:356147-480392 GCA_020662805.1 Glaucomys volans
CTTTTCCTTGTATTTTTTCTCCGTTTACCCCATTTTCCCATTTTAAAAATCTTTTGAAATTTTAACTTTTAAATATTTTTTCAAACATTTCATTATATTGTATAATTTTTCATTTTTTATTGTGCATAATTTTATATGTATGTGAGTGTGCATGTACAGTTGCATAGGCTCTCACTGCATGGATGGGTTTGATTTATATATTCATGCAACTTCACATTAGTAGCTCTCTCCTGCATGTTTTCATTATTAAGCCTACATGGAACTTAGGTGGGGTACAACCACATGAGGGTTAAAGTTGCTCCAATCTTACATTTACTGGTTCATTCATACCTAGGTTCTGGACCCTCTCATCTCCCACTTAACTTTTCCCCTAGTAACAGTCAAAATTTCCTGTTCCCTCCTCCTCTCTTTCTGTTTTTCATTAATTTAATTTAATTTATTATTACTTTTCTTTACATCTGACACCTGCTCCGTATCTCCTACGTCTACTCTGATGACTTTTTTAAACACTTAAAACTTTTGCCTTCCTACCATATTTTTCCTTACTTAAAAATGGTAATTCTACTACATAATAGAAAATATATAAATTATATAATTCCTCACCATTCAAGTTATTATTATACAGTGAACAACATAGTAGACACCTACTGTCAAACACCTGATCTACTTCACATTTTTTAATTGTTGGTACTGCTGAGCCTACTATATCTGTATGGGTGGCAATTAGTCTTATAAAGGTCAAAGTAGACACTGGACATTTACCTTACATCTGTACATCTGTTGCTGATGTTAATGCCATCCCTGGCTCCCCCTTCCATTAAGAGGGCCTGAAAAGAGGTTAGAACACTGCAATAGCCCAAAGTAGAGATCCTGTTGCTAAGAAACACATCTCAATCAAGCACCAGTGAATCTTAACCAGGACACAGTCTTGCCTCACCTAAGTCTTAACATTACTCCAACTCAAAAAACTGAGGAGACAAAAATTTTAAAACAATCAGGACCAAAGGAGGAATAATTAGGGAAAGACCTCCGGTCTTACTCTTTGACAACTATTCCTATAACAAAAGCAGAAAGAAGTCCCAGAAAAAGTAAGATAATTATGCACAAAAGGACCCTCATAAAAAAGAAGAAAGGGAATCCATCTCAATTGATGCACAAGTCCAAGACTTCTGAAGACATGAGGAAACAGGCAAAGAAGTTTTCCCCTAATATTCACAATCCCCCAACAAACAATCCCACTGATATGGAAGAGGCTGATATCTCAGAGAAGGGTTATAAAAAAACTGATTATTTAATTGTCTGATGAACGGGAAAAAAAGATATAAGGAATGAATTAAGGGAACAATACAGGAGATGAAAGTCCACTTCAATAAAGAAATAGAAACATTGAAAAGAAATCAATCCAAACTCTTAGAAATGACACAATGAATCAAATAAAAATTCACTTGGAAGCATCACTAACACATTAGATTGCATGGATAATAGACTTTCAGCCCTTGAAGAAAGAATGTTGGGCCTTGAAGACTGGGTCTATGAACTTGAGTACACAGAATGCAATAAATGGGAAAAATGATTGAACATGATGAGAATATACAAGAACTCTGGGACAACATCAAGAGGCCGAACCTGAAAATAATTGGGATATAAGAGAATATGGAGGGATTTTTGCAGCTGTGGCTATTGGGAACAGGCTGGGCAAAGCTGACCCAGAGGTGCAATGCTCCCTGGAGTCGGATGCTTGGTGCAGTGGGCTCAGTGCAAACCCGAGAGATTATGGGGTCGGTGCTTTCCAGGTTGCGGTCCATGGGACCAGCCCCAGTCTCCAAGCCCACCAGTGGAACCTGTCTCAGCTCCCAATTTGCCTATAGTAGAAGAAAATCTGGAAAATGTTCTGACTGTCTATGATTTTCCTGGTAATGATGCTGAAGACCTGCCCTTTAACAAGGGGAGATCCTGGTGAAAATAGAAAAGCCTGAAGAATAATGCTGGAGTGCCCGGAACAAGGATGGCTGGGTTGGGATGATTCCTGTCCCTTATGCTGAAAAGCTTGTGAGGTCCTCACCACATGGCAAGCCTGGAAATAGGAATACCAACAGTTATGGCATCCCAGAACCTGCTCACACGTCTGCTCAACCTCAGACAACAACTCCTCTACCTGCAGTTTTCCATACTCCTGGGGCAGCGATTAACCCTTTGCCATCCACACAGAATGGACCTGTCTTTGCAAAAGCAATCCAGAAAAGAGTACCCTGTGCTTATGACAAGACTGCTTTGTCTTTAAAGATTGGTGACATTGTGAAAGTTGCCAGAATGAATATAAGTGGCCAGTGGGAAGGTGAGGTGAATGGGCGCAAAGGGCTTTTTCCCTTTACGCATGTCAAAATCATTGCATTCTCTCTCATGGGCTGCATTGCCAGTGTCCAGCTTTCTGCACACTGACATCTCATACACATTTGGAATGCACACAGTGGCTGCCTCCTCGCATCTGTATTGTAGTTGTATTGTCAGAGTAGCTGATTTTAGAGTTCTTTTGGATCATAAACTGGATATACTGGTGGAAGCACATAGTGGAGAGAAGTTGACAAGGAAAGGGTCTTCCTTCTCATCGCCTCCCTGTTGGTATTTGGGACTGATTCTGTCATGTTCTTCACAGAAAACTAGAGGCCATAAGGAGAGATTCTCCATGTCCCTGTTCCACAAAGCAGCAGCTCCACCGCCAACTTGTTTTTCTAGAACAACACAGGAAGTGAAACTTAAGGAAGAGAGAATTCTGTCCGAAACACCCCCTCCACACACAAACTCTTGCTTTTCTTTCATTTTCTTTTGGTTTGGTCGTCTTGTGGAGGACTAATTGGACTTGTGTGTTCTGAATAGATTTTTAAGTAGCAAGTTGAATTTTTGTGATAATCCAAGGAATGGCACTGCCTCTGAGCTTCTGAACTGAAGCTGCTATAACTAAAGGAATATGAAAAGAACAAATCTGAAGTGTGAAGGCCTTTATTGTCTTGGTTGTCAATAGTACCTTGTTCTGCCATATAGAAAATAACACACACAATCAGCAGTCATGGCGTGTCAAGCTATTTGCACAGCCTCATGGATGACTTTGTTGTCCTCACAAGCATCAGAGTCAGGGGTGATTTGGGGAAACCTTTGCTTACCTTGTTTGCCAGTGACAAGAGTCAGGGAGAGGGGTATGGAACATTTGGCCAATATACCCCTTTAATTTATACGACTTAAATTTCTTTTAAAAGTGAGGTTCATAGAATCACTGAGCTCCACTCACTGAAGCCCACCCAGTCCTTGCTGCCCCAGTTCAACCTTCCTGGCCTGCTGGAGAAAGATGGTGCAGCTGCTGCTGATTTCACAGACTATGTCATCTCTGATGCTTCTAAGCAAAGGAAGAGCAAACTGGAGATTGGTTCATACACTTGAGGTCTAGTGTGGTAGTGACTAGGGAGAACCCTTCACCAGTTTACCATTAACCATTTGTTACTTTGTTGATATTAAAGTATTTCCCTATTAGTTAAAAGAGCCCTGTTTATACAGGCTAGCTGGTACAAGTGCAACTGATTGCTCCTCGGCTGAGCATGGCAGATAAGAGTTCTGGAACTTGTGTAGTACAGTCTGCTCTTCCTTCTGGATCCTGGTGAAGACAAGCCTCACCTCACAATGAGTACTGCAGAAATGTACCAGCAGCCTAATGAGTAATTCTCTCATTTATGGGGTATCCGCTGCAACTATAGCCCTCTCTGATGGCGCTTAGGTTTTGAGGTTCAGAGCAATATATTCTTGTGACAGAATTAGCAAAATAGCCAGTTTTTCCATTTCTTTATCATTTTCCCTTTAAATCAATATTTCGTCAGGCTGATAACTGCCATATTAAAGAATCTTAAGAGTCTTTCTGTGACAAAAGAACAATCAGTTGGAAAAAATACCACTGTGGCTGCTTGTCTGTGGTTTTCCCGGAACATGTTTAAGGGATCAGTCTCTTACCCAGTGAGGAATGTGGGCACCTCTTGCAGTTGCCTTTTCTGACTAAGTCTGTTTAGTGGGCTTGTTCTGAGTTCAGGCCCAGTCTTACCCCCACAGGTGGTGGGAGTATGACAAAATCCCCAAACTACCTAGAAACACTGCTTGCCTTTCAGCTAGTGACCTGGTTCCACCCTGCCTTTGTTGGCATTTGCATCTGAGTGGAGTGTATAACCTTGATCACAGAGGGCACAAACCCTAAGGCCTTTTAAAACCAGATGTAGCTGAAGGGCTTGACACATTTTGATGAGAGCAGTTGGCTCAGAGTACAAGCAGAAAATGGCCATTTTAGAAAGCAGGGGTTCCTTTCAACCAGGTCTACTGACCAATAGCAAGACCCGGTGTAGGAAGTGCTTCAGAATCAAGCACTTTGCAAACCTGGAGCTTGGTTCCATAATGAATTACTTCAGCCGATATAAAAGTTTCCAGGGTTACCTAGGAGAGTCAGAGCTCAAAAGTCTGAATTCTGAGCTCTCATGATGTGTGCCCAAAGTAGTAACTTTTTGACTAAGAACCTTATCAGTTTTTTTTTTTTTAATTAGGTGGAGAAAGTCTATGGTTCACACTAAATAATGGAAAGCAGCACCTTTGCCTTGACTTTGGTACCTTGATCTCCACTAGTCTAGGAAGATGTTAGTACTTCATAGAGCCCTGCAGATTTGACCCAGGGGTGGGTTTCCTTTTATGACCATTCATTATTATTACTTGCTTTGCTTTCCTGTGTTATAGAAAATTCTGTGTGCTAAATTAACTCACTATGATTTTTCATCTGGGAAGGAAACAAATTATGTACTAGAAGGTATGGAGAGTCTGATTAAAAACTTATTTGTCCTGGAAAGAATCTCCACTACAGGAGTCATCCTTGTCATTTGTGCACTGCTTGGTAACCACATGATGACATGGTTAACAAAGAGGGTGCATTGACCAGCTGCTGTTGGTGACTTTGACTTTGGCCACCCAGACTCAACACCTTCTGTGCTCATGGAAAGGAGAAAAGGACTGATGCACCCTCCTTGGAACTTTGCCCCCCCTGGCACTGTGCTGGCCTTTCTTTATAGCTGTTTACTGACCAGACAGGACTGAGACAAGATGGCCACTGCTCTTATACATTTGCTTAGAGGAATTTCCAAAAAATTTTATTTTTTGAAAAGGGATGCTGTGTTTTTGTGCCAGGTGTTTATAACTTAATTCTTTAATATTATGTTCATTAACCTCTTTAAATGAGTGAATTCTTGATTGTTTTAACATAGTACCTAAGACTAATGCCTTCTGTGGACATCACTGAGCTCTGCCTCAAACTCCATCCACTGGGACAGGAGAGCCATGTCCCTAGTAACTACTGTCAGTGTGAACACTGACCTGGTTGTATACTCTAAAGGAGTAGAAGGACAGTTCTCTGAGACAGGATTGTTGTCCCTGCAGGAAGAACAGTGGCCTTGCTTCTTGTCCATGTTCACTGTGTGTTTTAAAACAACAACAAGGTAAAACTCTTTTGACCTGCAACTTAAAGATCATAAACTTCAGACAATAATATTTTCTGTGTAAGCTTTTAAAACTATTTTTGGGGATTGATCATAGCTTGTTTTATTTTGTGCTATAAAATTACAGCATTAAATGACTTATATTCTTAGAATACATTGAGTGTATTTTCTTAACAGATTAGTGCCTTTTTATTTTTTTTATTTCATTTTACATTTCTGGTCCCAGCATCAAAACCCTTGTTTCCATGGCCTGTTTGTACATTGTCTCACTAAAATTTGCATCAACCAGTGGTGGAAAAAAAAAAAAAAAAAAAAAAAAAAGAAGAACATGGAGGTACAAGCTAAAGGTGTTGATAACATTTATAAAAAAAACCTTTCCCACATCAGAAATGAGAAAGACATCCACATACAGGAAGCACACAAGACTCAAATAGACCTAGTAAAATGAGAAATTTTATAAGATGCATCATAATCAAAATACTTAACAGAGAAAATAAGCAAAGAATATTAAAAGTTGCAAAAGGGATATATATATAGATCACATTTAGAGGCAAATGAATAAGGATCACATTTGATTTCTCAGTTTAGACCCTAAAATCAAGGAGGGCCTAGGATGAGATATTCCAAGCTCTGAAAGAGAACAACTGCCAATCAAGGTTACTCTACCCAGAAAAGCTCAGTTTCAAATTTGAGGGGGAAATAAAACTTTCTGTGACAAGAATAAACTGAAAGAATTCGTGAACACCAAGCCAGCACTACAAAGACTATGCAAAGGAACCCAGAAACAAATCCTAAATAGAGGTTCCAAACAGAGGAAGAGCAAGAGTAATCTACTAAACAACAATCAAGACAGTATTAAATATAGTAAACAAGCAAATTGACAGGAAACCACAAACACATATCCATACTAATACTGAATATTAATGTCTCAACTCTCTAATTAAAAGACATAGGTTAGCAGAATGATCAAAAAATAATATACAATTATATGCTGTTACAAGAAACTCATCTTACAGGCAAAGGCACCTGCGAACTGAGGTAAAGAATGGAAAATATATTGCATACAAATGGAATCCCAAAGCAAGAAAGAGTAGCTATTTTCATATCAGAAAAGAAGATTTCAAGCAAAAAATAATCAGAAGAGACAAAGAAGATCACTATGGTGTGGTAAATGGACAATACAACAAGAAGATATAACAATAGTATATAAGCCTCAAATGTTAGTGTGCCCAATTACATTTAAAAAATCCATGACATCATATCTCTTGTAGCCACAACAAAATAGTGCTGGGTGACAGTGATTTTTAACACTTCCTTATCACCAATAGATAGGCTATCAAAACATAAAGAAATATATTTCCGACCTAAATAAATTTATAAATCAAGTGAACCTAACAGATATCTACAGAATATTTCACTCCAAACATTTGACTTTATCTTCTCAGCAGCTCATGGAAACTTTTTCAAAATAAACCATATTCTAGGTTACAAAATAAATCTTAGCAAATGTAAAAATGTTGATATAATTCCATGCATCTTATCAGTTCATAAGGTAATGAAACAAGAAATCAACAGTAAGAAGATAAAGGAAACCACATAAAAACATGGAATTAAATGAGGAATGGATCAAAGAAGAAATGAAAATAGAAATCAAGAAATACTTAGAAATGAATGAGAGCAGAGACACAATGTATCAAAATTTCTGGGACAGTATAAAAGCAGTTCTAAGAAAATTCACAGCACTGAGTGCCTACATTAAAAAAATAAAGAGATCCTAAATAAATAAGATTATGCTCAACCTCATGTCCTTAGAGAAAGGACAAAGTAATTAGAAAGTCAGTAGAGGACAGAAATAATTAAGATCAGAACCAAAATTAATAAAATTGAGAAAAAATACAAAGGATCAATGCAATGAGGAGTTGGTTCTTTGAAAAGATAAATAAGATGATAAACACTTAGCCAAACTAACCAAAAGAAAGACAGAAGACCCAAATCAACAAAATTGCAGATGAAAGAGAAGATATCACCACAAGCCCTTTGGAAATCCAGAGGATCATCAGAAACTATTTTGAAAATTTACAGTCTAATGAATGGAAAATCTAGAAGATACAGACACATATCATCTGCCCAATTGAACCAGAATGATATAGAAGACCTAAATAGACCAATATCAAGTAATGAAATTGAGGCAGCAATTAAAAACCTTCCATCAAAGAAAAGTCCAGGACCAGATAGATTCTCAGCTAAGTTCTATCATATGTTTAAAGAAGAACTAACACCAGTCTTTCTCAAATTATTTCATGAAATTGAGAAGGAGGGAACACTCCCAAATACCTTCTATGAAGCCAGTATAATCATGATATCAAAAACAAGACAAAGATGCATCAAGGAAAGAAAACTGCAGATCAATATCCCCAATGAACCCTCGAGCAAAAATCTCTAATAAAGTATTAGCAAACCACATTCAAAAACACATCAAGAAGAGAATATGCCATGATCAAGTGGGTTTAATCCCAGGGATGCAAAGTTGGTTTAACATATGCAAATCAATAATTATAATTCACCATGTGCACAGAATTAAGGACAAGAATTACATGATCATCCTAACAGATGCAGAAAAGGCCTTTGATATAATCCAGAACTGATTCTCGTTAAAGCTAGGGATGGAAGGAACATACTTCAATACTGTAAATGCTGTTTATGACAAACCCGAAGCCAACATCATACTGAATTAAGGAAAACTAAAATCTTTTCCTCTAAAATCAGGGCAAAACAAGATTGTCCACTCTCACCACTCCTACTTACTATAGTTCTTTAAACTCTAGTCATAGTAATCAGGCAAGAGGAGGAAATTAAAGGGACATAAACAGGAAAAGTAGAAGTCAAACTATCTCTCTTTGCTGATGACATGACCCTATATCTAGAAGGCCTCCCTGCAAAAAAAAAAAAAAAAAATCCCCCAGAAGACTTCTAAAACTTATAAATTATTGCTGCAAAGTAGCAAGATATAAGATCAACATCCATAAATCAATAGCTTTCCTGTGCTCCAACAGTGATTCTCCTGAGGAAGAAATCAGGAAAACCATCCTCTTCACAATAACCTCAAAACCAAAACAACCCCTTCCCCCCAAAAAGAAAGAAAGAAACAAAAAAAGAACCTTGGGAATTAATCTATCCAAGAAGGACAAAGATCTTCATAATTAAAATTATAGAATTTTCTTTCTCAGGAAAGAAACTGAAGAAATTATAAGATGGAAACACTTCCCTTGTTCTTTTCTAGACAGAATCAAAATTGTCAAAATGACCATACTACCAAAAGTATTATCAGATTCAATGCAATTCCCATCAAAACACCAATGATATTCTTCACAGAGTTAGAAAAAGCAATCCTTAAATTAATTTGGAAGAATAAGAGACCCAGAATAGCCAAAGCAATCCTGAGCAAGAAGAATGATGTGGGAGATATCACAATACCTGATCTGAAATATACTGCAGGGCTATAGTAACAAAAATAGCATGGTATTGACATAAAAGTAGACAGGAAGACGACTGGAACAGAATAGAAGACACTGAGACAAACCCACATACAGCCATCTGATACTTGACAAAGGTGCCAAAAATATATATTGAAGACAGCCCTTTTAACAAATGGTGCTGGAAAAACTGTATAGCTATATGTAGAGCAATCAGACTAGTTTCCTATCTTTCACCCTGCATAAAAGTCAAATTGAAATGGATCAAAGACTTAGAATTAGACCTGAAACCTTGCAACCACTAGAAGAAAACATAGCGTCAACACTCCATCATATTGGGGCTGGCACTGACTTCCTTAACAAGACTTCTAAAGAACAAGGAATAAAACCAAGAATCAATAAGTGGGATGACATCAAATTAAAAAGCTTTTGCACAGAAAGTAAAAGATGAAGAGTGTGAAGAGAGAGCTTCAGAGAGCCTCCAGAATGGGAGAAAATCTTTGCCAGCTATTTCTCCAACAGGGGATTAATATCCAGAATATACAAAGACCTAAAAAGCACCAAAAGTCAGATAACCCAATCAATAAATGGGTAAAATATTCTCAAAGGAAGAAACACAAATGGCCAACAAATATATGAAAATATATTCAACATTTCTATCAACCAGGGAAATGTAAATCAAAACTATACTAATATATCATCTTACTCTATTCAGAATGGCAATGCTCAAGAATGCAAACAGGGATAACTGCTAGTGAGATTTTGGGGAAAATGGTAAATTAATACATTGTTGATGGGATCTCAGACTAGTACAACCACTCTGAAAGCTCTTTGAAGATTCCTCAGAAAACTAAGAATGGAACCACCATATGACCTAGCTATTCCACTCCTTGGTATTTTCCCTAAAGAACTAAAATCACACTATAGCATACTATAGTGATACAACCAACTCAATGTTTATAGCAGCACAAGTTTCAAGAGCTAAATTATAGAATCAACCCAGGTGTCTGTCAATAGATGAATGGATTAAGAAAATGTGATATGTATTCACAATGGAGTTCTACTCAGCCACAATGAAGAATGAAATTATGGTATTTGCTGGTAAATAGATGGAAATAGAGAACATCATGCTAAGTGAAATAAGCCAGACTAAAATCTCAAAGGTCAAATATTTTCTCTCAAATGTGGAAGCTAGAGTAAAGTGAAGGAAAAGAGGAGGGAATGATAGGATAGTATAAAGATAGAAGATCAGTGTGTAGAAGAAGGAGATCAATTGGCAGAGTGGAGGGATGGGAAAATAGAGGCAATGTGGAATGAATTCTTAAAAAAGAATTATGTTATGGACATACATAGATATACCACAGGGAATTTCATCTTTAGGTATAAAGAAAAAGAACCAACCAAGTATAAATAAATAGATGAGTGATAGGAAGTCTAATAGAGTAGAGGAAAGAGACTGGGGAGGGAGGACTGAAGGGAAAATGGGAGATAGTAAACTGAAATTGAATTCCATGCATGTACGATTTTGTAAGGACGAACCCAACTGCTATGTATAACTGTAAAACTCTAATAAAAAAAAAAGAGCTACTATATGATCCAACAATTCCACTACTGGGTATATATCCAAATTAAATAAAATCAGTGTAATGAAGAGACATCTGCACTCCCATGTTTATTGCAGCTCTATTCATAATAGCCAAAAAAAGGAAAACTGGCATCTGTCAACTAATGATTGGATAAAGAAAGTGTTGTTTTTATACACAATGGAATACTATTTGGCCATAAAACAGTGAAAACTTGTTATTTGGGGCATTATTTGGAGATCATTATGTAAAAGTGAAAAAAAACTGGCATGGAAAGATTCCACATATGTGCAATCTAGAAATTGATAGTAGAATGGGGTTACCAGACATCAGTGAATAGCAGGGTAGGCAGGGATGAAGAAAGGTTGATTAAAAGGTACCTTGCTGCAGTTCGATGGTAGTGAGAACTTTTAGTGTGCTTTTCATAGCAGGGTGACTATAGATGGTATTTGTGTACTGTAGATCTTAAACAGCAGAACAAAGGATTTTGAATGTTTTCACCATGATGAACTGATAGATGTTTGAGGAGATAGATAGGTTTAACCTGATCACACAATGCATATGTGTATTGAAACATGACATGGTACCTCATGAATACGCACAATTTATGTGTTTTAATGTATCAGATAAAAATTAATTTAATTTAAAAAATGAATAAAAATTTTAAAAGGAAGGGACAAAGAATGTCATATGTTGAAACAACAAACATACATTATGGTTGGCTACTTACTAACAGTATGGCAATTGGCACGTTACTCAACTTTTCTGTTGAATTACTCAGTTTTCTTATTATAAAGTGGTGACAATAATTATTCCTACTTTGTTGGATTACTGTGAGTGTTAAATTAGACAACAATTTCGGGTGTATAACAATTGCTTAATGAATATTAGCCATCACTAGGCAAATACTCTATAACTGAGCTATGTTCTCAGCCTTTTTTTTTTTTAAATTTTGGAGATGGTGTTGTTAAATTGCTGACACTGATTTGAACTTTTAGTCCTCCTGTCCCTGGGTAGCTGGGATTATAGGCCTGAACCATCACACCTGGTTTAATTTCTAGATTTTTTAAAAATGTGCATTTGCTTCTTTATATCCTCACAATATCCTGTTAGGTAACAGTAATGGATCTTAGTATCCTTGTTTTATAGATAAGAAAACTGGACTTAGGAGAAGTTGTCCAAAAGCCAAAGCCTGGTGTCTTTCCAATTCCCACATGCATCCTTCCAGATTATTATCAGTTTAGGAAAAAAACAAAGCAAAAAAAAAAAAAAAAAAACCAAGGAACAAGATTGAAAAAAATTTCCTTTTATGATAAATAGACCCATCTAGATAACATCGAGAGGAAACTTACATAGCAATAGGAATGTTGGCTCCCTGCTTGGCTGCAGGTTAGTGTGACTCTAGAATATATTTTCCAGACGCAGATGTCCTGATGAACACTCAGGGGGGCATCCACATTGCAATGCAGTTCTGTGATCTTACAGTTTTGCTGCACGGATGTTCAGATTTATAAAATTGTGTTTTGAAAATATAGCTTTGGTGGTTAACCTGTTAATAAAATGTGAGAGAACAGGAAGCAAACTGTCTTGCACCATGGAATTTTCCAAAGCAATTCACTACTGTGTGTGTGGGCAGACCTGCGTTTGTCTTCCCTCTCAGCTTGACACCTAGACTCCCACACATAGGGTGGGCCAAGCTGTTTGATAACAAGCATGATTTTTTGGCCTGATAGTTTTCCTGTCTCTGCAAGGTGACATCCCTGCCATGTTGAATCCTTACCCATTCTAGGAAGCTGAAGCTGTTCTCAGAAAGCAGTAGGAAGCTAGCATTGTCCAGCTTCCCATCGATGGGGCACATTATTTTTTTTTACTGCTCTTTCTGGGGAAAGCAGAAGTGCTTGTAGTAAATAGCATTTTCAAACTGTGTGCTCAAAACAAGCAAGGACCAGAAACCATATTTAATTTACTTTGGGACCTATGAACTGATTTCTTGTGGATATTTATGATTTATTATGTTTCTTTTGTAAAGCATCTGAAGTGAGATTTTGAAAACTGCCCACTAAATATCTGTTGAGACCTCCAGGCTGTTTGGTTCTACAGCATTCTCTTCGGTACACATTTTTGCTGCCTTGCATGTGAGCTCTTAGCACTGAAGTCTGCCTCCTGTGAGATGGTGGACTCCAATGAGAGTTACAAATTATCTTGCATCCATTTTTTGCATCCACAGTGCTTTTCAAAGTGCAACCTATGGACCAACAGCACTGACATCACCAGGGACTTTTTGAGGTGTAGAATGTCAGACTTTGTGAATCAGAATGAATGAATATCTTAATAAGATCTGTGGGTGCTCGGTGGGCACACCTACAATTGAGCAACACTGCTCTCTAGCACTCTTCCCATGGTGCATGTTAGACAGTAATGAAGATAGTAAAGCATAATAAAGCATGTGAGGTAGATAATTATCCATGGAATCCTCTTCACTACCATTTCTCTCTCCCCCCAGCACTCTCTGATAACCTCAGTGAGTGGAAGCAATGCAAACCTTATATTTGCAGAGATAAATAAAGTTGATCATTTCAGAATCTACTTGTTCAACTTGGAAAAAATAAATTTGAAAAAGTCAACAGTTAGTGGGGAGGGATGGGAAAAGAGAGGTACTGCACATCAAGTTCAGGTTTGTGATTATCATGATGAGCTTCAAGGGGTAGTAGGAGTTCTAAGACACCAGCTTGGGTCACATCAGTTTTCCCTCCTACCTCCACTAGTTCATTCACTTTTATCTGTTTCATTAATCACGTTTTTGCTCATGCTTTATTTACCACAAAATTATATCACAAAATACATATATGTCTTAGTTCATATGCTGTTATAAAAATACTATGCCTGGGTAATTTATAAAAACATGTAAATGTGGTTTTCACAGTTTTGGAGAATGGGAAGCCCATTGTGACTTAGACATTCATGACTATAATGGTGCTATCAAGTTTGACTATCTGGTGAAGTCTAATCCTCTGAAGGGGAGGAAGGCTGTGCCCTCCCATGGTGGATACTGAGGAGGAAAGGCAAAGGAGAGGAACACTGTGAAGACTATCCTTTAGGCACCTTTGTGCCATTCACATGGGGAGGATCTTTAAGACCTAATCACTCACTTCTTATTACTGTCACACTGACCATTAAGTTTCTTTCAACGCCTGAATTTTGGAGTAGACACATTCAAACCATAGCAATACACACAAAGCTTGCAAAACCATCTCATGCAAACCTCAAAACCAAATTAAAAACATGTTGTTAAGCCATGCATGATATCACAAAGGAATGGATTAATCACTGTTAATTTGTTCTATGTATGGCATAATAATTGGATGTAAAATTTTAATTATAGGACAATAGGAAGTGACTTTAACAGCAGAATTTTGCTAGTGGTCCTTTCTCTGTTTCTCAAATTTTTATACGAGGTTGACTATTTTGTTTTCCCACAGGGTTAAATTATGGTGGTGGTTCTGATTGTATGAACTCAAAATTTTGTTCAAGAACTTATTTTAGTTGGGTTGAATTCTGTTCAATATTTTGTAGCAAGCACTGTAGTAGGAGCTGGGCATACAAAGGTGAGTTTCACCCAGTTGGTGCTCTCGAGGAACGTGTGGATTGGTGAACTAGACGAACACACTAGCAAACCATTTCAGAAGAATAATTGTTACAGTAGAAGAATATTCTGGATACTCTGTGGGTCCAAGAGGGGCATTTTATAATTGGAGAAGAGTTAGGAAAGTCTCCCTTTGGGAGGTGATCCTTGAACTGTTTTTAATGAGCAGTGAAATGTTAAGGAAAGAAATAGGAGCTAGAAACACTTTTTAAGTAGAAGACATAGTGGGACTGAACATGCTGATGGATGCTGTGAAGTGGCATGGTCTGTTTGGAACTTTGCCACAAAGAAAATTATGATGTGGGAGAGGCAGACAATGAAACTGGACAGAAAAGCTGGAATCACAATATGAAAGTCTCTGGAAAACAATTGCAACTCACTATGCTTAAATTATCTATAGACAAATGACACCATGAATTGCACATTAGAAACAAAATTCATTGGTTCAAAAGAAAAATGCACTCATTTTCCAACTTATTCTGAAATATTTGCTCTTTCTCATTAGAGCGTGTTGAGTTTCCTTAATGGGGGGATGACTTGTAGGGTATATCCTGTCACAGAGTGCTGGGCAAGGAGGCATGGACATTGTGGGCAAGATGCAATCCAATTAGCATTTGAACCAACACTTATTTGTGAAGGCGAATTATTTTGTATGGACCATTGTGACTTAGACATTCATGACTATAATGGTGTGAGTGGTCAGCTGATCTATGGAAAAGGAAACAAGCAGATTTGCTGTGGAGAAACTAACAATGATTCATTGCATCTTTACAGCAATGGATATCAGAAGGAGGTATATTAGCATTATGACATCATGAGATATAATAAACAGTGGTAATATACCTCCTGTGATATCCTTTGTCTAACGATGTAAAGTACTTGTGTATTCCCTATATGCCCTTTACTTTTTTCTTGGCAAAAGAAATAATTTATACTGCATGAGGGTGAACAAATGTTGTTTTTTTTTTTCCTTTTTGAATTGAAAACATTTAAACACACAGTGCGAACTCCAGAACTGTTGAAGTAATAAGTATATGAGCTAATTCATTAATCTGCAGCAGGTTAGACTGATTTTCTTCACAATGGCTTATGAAGTAGATTTTGTCATTAATAAAAATAATGAAAACTGCAGGGAATAATTACCTTAGGGGCCTGGAGGTGAGGGGCATCTTCTAAAGATGGTCTCTGATTGGCCAGATAACTCATTCTCTATTAGGCAAAGCAAGGGGGTTGTGCATAAAATTGGAATTGAAAGTAAAATATAAAATGTTAATAGAAATTCTGAGAAATTATCTGGGGCGTTTTGAAAATTACATAAAATAAATTGAAAGTTGATACATGCTTATTGATAAAATCCCCAAGCTACAGAGATCTGGTATTAAACCTTGTGTGATACAAGTTTGGTTCAAGAATAGACCAATAGGTCATTGGAACCAAAAAGAGGACTCAGATTTGGCTCATGTGTGCATGCCACCTAAGTGGATTTACTGTCTTGTTAAGAAACATAGATTTCAGGGCCCCTTATTTGCTTGCAGAAGAGCTCTCCCATGATATTCGTATGATTATATATTTTTGTGAAATTCTCAAGAGTAAGATATTTTTGTTGTACTTAGTTAAGACCTCTAGCTTCTCCCACTCTGGCCCCCTGCCCTCAAGTACATTTCCCTTTTGTCTCTTGATATTAGAGTAGCTATGGACAATTTTGGAATCCAGCTGACAGAAAATTGAGTTGGGAATGTGTTTTTTTAACTGAAATTTGGGAAATGCACAAAGAATCTGAAGACACAAGCCAGAGAAGAAAAAAAATTAAAAAGGTAACAATCATTTCAAGATACTCAAATAATTGGTAATTAGAGGATCAAAAATTAATGAGATATCTCTGTTGTAATGATTACCCCTTGCCAGTTGGATAATGACAAATCAGGTTTAGGGATCATCCTGCCCCACTGGGAGTAGAGCCTGTGCATTCACTTTGGAGAAGAGTATTGTCTTCTTTAATAAAACTAAAGGTACTTGTTCCGTATAGCCCAAGAATAATTGTGTGTGTGTGTGTGTGTGTGTGTGTGTGTGTGTGTGTATGAAAGAGAGAGAGAGAGAGAGAGAGAGAGAGAGAGAGAGAGAGACACAAAGACTAAGGATTGAATTACTCTAAGGATTGAACTACTCAGGGGCACTCTACCACCGAGCTACAAACCCCAGTCTTTTAAATATTTTAATTTTGAGATGGGGTCTCACTAAGTTGCCGAGACTGGCCTCAATGGCTATTCTTCTGTCTCAGCCTAAGAGCAATGTTTTTGATTATATATCCAAATGAAATTCTCATATATAAAAATGCTGATTGCAATGTTGTTTCTGGAAGCAGGGAAGTGAGGCAAACTGGCTGCCTATCATTATCAAAGACCATAAATAAAATGGAGTAGTATTCAGCAGTTGGAAGAAATGCTGTTCTCTCACAACAAGAAGGATGTGTCTTAAAAACACAGGACTGAAGGAAATCAGTAAGAAACAGGATATTGATGTAAATATGCAACATTTAAGAAAAAACTGAATGCAAATGTATGTGCATACATGATCACAAAACAACTGTGTGCTACAAGAATGCACCAAAATAAAAAAGCTCAACCTTAATCACTGTGAAAGGAATAATAAATAGATCTGCAACTTGGTTAATCAAACTCTTTTTTTGTCTGAGGCAGTTCTGACCTTACCAAGACTACTTTGTTATCAAAAGAAGACATAAGAGTGGCCAATAGGTATGGGAAAAAAACCCCCAAAGCTCAATATCACTAATCATCAAGGAAATGCAAATAAAAAAACACAAAATGACAAAAGAAAAATGTAGGCCATTTCAGGCAGTCTCTCTAGGTGAGCCCTTAAAGTAAGTGAGTTCTTAGACTAGCTTATAGTTCTGGGCTGATCTGGGTGGATGAAGCTCTCCTTCCTTTTGGCAGAGATATGAACTTCAGTACCATTAACAGCTAGCATGGTAAATAATGAAAAATAAAGAGAAAGGATATATAGAATTTCCTGGATATTGGTTATCTCATTCTTACCTCTTTCCTAAAATAAGTGTATATTTCTTGTGTGTAATAAACTAGATTTCAAAAACAAATAGAGAGAGAGATAGAGATAGAGATAGAGAAAGACAGAGAGAGAGAGAGAGAGAGAGAGAGAGAGAGAGAGAGAGAGAGACTTGGTGCCACAGTGTCTTGGGCTTCTATTTAAGTATGAATTTTAAATCAAACCGGTCTGACCATAAAATAGTAACTACAGTAAGGTTTGAAGTTCTCATTTGACTGGATCCAGAATACTTGTGCAAAGTCTTGCAGACTCCAGAGCTTAACATGTTTTAAAATCTGCAAGGATCACAGTAAACTATAAGGTTGGTAAGGGATTCCAAAGAAGTTAGTAGGCAATGTAAGTAAAGGAATCAGGAGTGTTGAAGTATTTAAGTAATCGATTGCTACCGAGTGGGGCACAAAGGTCAGTATGAAAATGTATATCAACAGGAGCTAGAGATGTCAGTTATGAACTCAAGTAGTGTTGATGAGGAACATGACTGGGGGCAGCAGAGAAGGTGTTTGCAGATTGACTCCATGGTACTGGGAGGACAGTCAGATGGGAAGCTGAGAGGAAAGAGTTAGAGATGGCTCTCCAGTTTGTGGTTTGGCTGTCTTGGAGAAAGATGGTGAGATTTCCTACTGTAGTATTCTTAATCAATGTGTAAACTCTACCGGATTACTAGTCAGAAACCATTGCCACTCTCAATTCCACTGGGTATTGCAACAGTAGCATTTTTGAAGTCTTTGGCCACTTAATTGAGAAGTGGGTCAGGCAGTCTGTATTGGAGCTAAATGTTGATGTATCCAGTGTGTCCTTCCCTCTACACAGGAGATAATACCCAAGTCTCCGGTGTTTAATTAAAATTCTTCATATTCTCTAATGCTTTATTTTTAGTTACTCTCACACTGCAATAAGGTTCTACTTGGTCTTTCCAAATTCTAGAGTCTACCTGACATTTATAATCTTACAGATTATAATAAAGAAATGCAAACACACTTCAATTTAAGACCATTCGTCTTCAACTCCAAATGAATACTTTTCTGAGCTATGACTTGGTGTACTGGCTTTTCCTGTATCCTGATACAGATCATTTAATAAAATCTTCAAAATGATATTTATTGCTTGCAGCTCAAATAGCTTTTGAGCTGTTTTCCTTCTGGCTAAACCAGAAGTGGCAGGATGTTTAAATAATAGATTTTCCTGAGACCCAGGGTCTCCACAAGCGTCATGAGCAAGCTCTCTGTCTTCCCAGGGACGACTGGCATCAGTTTTACACAGTGGTGAACACATGGGGGGGCAAGATCTTTTGTGCTTTTCAGAATCATTTGCACCTGTATTAGTTGACTAGAGACTTTCACTTTAGCCTCCTGTTCCCCCCACCCCAAAGCTGTTCTTCCCGGCATAAGGCATATTCCTATACTTCACTGCGAATGATTGTTACTTGGCTTAGTCAGATGGAAAGTCACACAATGGCTATGGTTCTTGTCTAGAAAAGAGACAGCTTTTCTTTGCATGTCTCTGATGTCTAATCTCCTTTACAATTGTGCAGCAGCAAAGTGAGTCATGTATCGGGGCAAATGTGCAGGATGACAAGAATGTGAAATCCAAGAAAATTTTTGATGACTTTTCTAGTATTGGGACAAATATTTAATCACATTTTAATTTATTGTGGTGTGCCCAGAGGTTAGTTTTACAGAATTTACAGGATTTACTATGGTCCATAACTTACTGGGCTCCAGCACTCATGGTTGATTTACTGTTCTTTCAGTTACTTAATTAGAATAAATTATTCATAATTTTTCCTGATAAATGACCTAGTTATTACGCTAATCATAATGATCTAAGTCTTCAATGTTTTCTAAAGCATCCTGCCTAATGGGGTTATTAAATACATGTATAATCATGATCTTATAACATTCAGAAGTGTTCTTTGACTTTTTTTTTTATACTTAGACTTTTAGCACATCAAATGTAAGGTACCTCTTTCCTTGAACTCAATTTCTTAAATGTCATTTTCTTTTCCTAACATAAAACTGGGAACAGTGTAATAATAAAGCAGCAATCAACTTCATTAGTAAAACTAAGAAGTGAAATAGAATTTCATACCTGGGCTTGCTTTTAAGGACTTTGGCGTCAATATGCACATTTTTCTTTATGATGCAGGAAACTCTTAAAAGGTGAAACAAGTAAAGTAACTGATAGTTACTGCTATATTATCAAATCTCAAATGTTCTTTGGAGAAGCAATTGTGCTGGAGATTAACCCATTATGTCCTGTGGTCATGTATCTAGGACACCTGTAAAAACTTGAGAAATTTTTACAGGTGCCCTATATATAAGACAATGGGACATAATTGGTAAACTATTCATACCAGAGACATTTTTTCCCCTGCTTTTTGAACTACTCTTTTGTAAAGTTTAGAGGACAAATTGTTACAATTGGATGTGTATTGAATTTGTAGAGTAATTAAGAAGAATTAATATCTTTGTAGTGTTAAGTCATCTTATTGAAGGAAACAGAATATTATAATCATCTAGGATGACCTTTCATAGTTTTTATGTTTTCTCAGTAGAGTTACTGTGTTTTCTTGCTTAATTTATAGGTCTTTTACATTTTTTCTTTCCTTTTTTTTTACTACTTTTGTATTTCCTTGTTAGTTATTGTTGGAGTAGGTTAACACTTGATTTTTTAAAAATTACTATGTCCAACTACATTCCTGAACTTTTAAATTTCTTCCTTATTTCTGATTGCTTTATCAGATAATAATTCTGTAATTTTATTAGGAGATGATTATATCACATGAAAAATGACCGTTTTTCTTTTTTCTTAATTATTTTTTTCTTTTTAGTATCATGGTGATGCTGAGTATTGTCCCAACAATGGAAAAATTGCTGCACAGTTTCTGGCAGAAGAAAGGTTCTCAGTCTATGAGGGTCAGAAAGCAAAGAAAAAGAAGGGGCCAGGGACAAAATGGAGTCCCCAAAGGCAGTGACCTACTTCCTCCAACCATGCTCCACCTGCCTATAGTTTCCACCACCTTCCAGCACTCCATTAAGCTATCAATGGATTAATCTGCTGATAAGGTCAGAGCCCTCATGACCCAATCACCTCTCCAAAAACCTTACCTTCTGAGCTTTGCTACTTTGGGGCCAACGTTTCAACATATGAGTCTGGGGGGGGCACTTTGCATCCAAAAAACCCCATGGTATTTCCTTGTTGTTTTAATTTTTCATTCTTCTGATGACATGTAACATGGAACATCTTTTCACATGCTTATTTGACATCTCTGTGCGTTTTTTGTGAGGTGTCCATTTAGGTCTTTGACTCATTTTTTAGTTGTACTGTTTTCTGAGTTTTAAGTTCTTTGCATATTTTGGATCATAGATTTTGTGAGCAAAATTTCTGTTACTGTGATAAAATATCCAAGAAAATCAACTTAATGGGGGAAAGATTTACTTTGGCTCATGGTTTCAGAGGTTTCATCCATGCTTGACTGGACTCTCTGTGGTGAGGTAATACATCACGGCAGGAAAGCATGGAAGAGCAAAGCTGCTTATCTCATGGCAACCAGATGCAGACAGAATGAGAGAAGGGGCCAGAGTCCAAGTATAGTCTTCAAAGGCACAGTCTCAATAACCTGCTTCCACCACCTAAGCCCTACCTTTTAAAGTTTCTATCATTCCTGTTTTTAGTTAGCTTTTTAATCATGGTGACCAAAACACCTGAAAAGGACAAATTAGAGGAGGGAAAGTTTATTTGGGGCTCATGATTTTAGAGGTCTCAGTTCATAGATGATTGGCGCTATTGCTCTGGGCCCAAGGTAAGGCCGAACATTATGGGGGAATTGCCCAACAGAGGAGGAAGGCTGCTAAGTTCACAATGAAGTCAGGAAGAAGAGAGAGATGGAAGTGAAGGGGCCACAGGGAAGGTACAACTTTCTAGGACACAATCCCAGTGACTCATGCCCTCTCGTCATACACTACCTGCTTAGAGTACCATCCAGTCAGTCCATTTAAAATAGGATGGACTAATTAGGTTACGACTCTAATGATGCATACATTTTATCTCTGAGCATTACTGCATTAACAGGAACTTTTGGAAGGACACCTTATATGCAAACTATAATGCCTTCCAATAGCACCATCATCTGGGAACTGAGCCTTCAACACATGAAATCTGGGGGGGGGGGGTGGCATTTAAGATGCAAACCACAATAAAGCCCAATATCAGATGGATTTTGCAAGTATGTTCTCCCAGTCTCTGACTTGACTTTTCATTCTCTTGACAGTGTCTTTTGCACAAAATAAAAATTTGGAGACCGAGGCAGTAGTGTTCTAAGTTTGAGGTCAGCTTGGGCAATTTATTGAGACTATCTCAAAACAAAATAAAGAAATAAAAAGGACTTGAGATGTAGCTCAGTGGTAGAGTATCCCCGGATTCTATCTCTAATACTGAAAAAAGTTTAATCTTAATGGATTCAATTTATTAATTCTTTTTCATGGATTATAAATTCGTGCCATATAAAAGTGTTATCACCAACATCCTAGGGCATCTAGATTTTTTCCCTACATTATCTTCTAGGGGTACAATGGATTCTCACTTTACATTTAGGTTTGGAACCATTTTGAATTAAATTTTGTGAAGGGTGTACCTGTCTAGATTTATTTATTTATTGCCTGTAAGGTGTTAGCTGTTCCAACACCATTTGTTGAAAAGGCTGTCTTTTCTTTATTGCATTGCCTTTGAGCATTCTCCAAATGGATGGAATTGGAGAACAACATGTTAAACTAAATAAACCAGACTCAGAAAATCAAGGGTACAATGTTTTCTCTCACATGCAGAAGCTAGAACAAAGTAAGGGGGAAAAAAGGAAGTCAATTCCATGGAAAGAATAAGATTGTAAAGTAGAGGAAGGAGGTTGAGGGGAGGGAGGAGGAATGGGAAAAGGGAGGAAATGTGGAATGAATTTGACAAAATTATGCAGTGTACATATATGAATATACCATAGTGAATTCCACTTTCATATATATCTATAAAGCGCCAATTACAAAAACAATAAATAAATAAAGGGAAGACCAGTAGAGTAGTGGAAAGGGAAAAGGGGGAAGGAAGAAGGGAGGAAAAGAAGAAGTACTGGAGACTGAAATGGAGTAAATTGCATACTATGTATATATGATTATGTCAAAATGAACCACACTATTATGTATAACTATAATGCACTACTAAAAACATTTGAAATAAAGGTGGCATAAAAAGTATCATAAAATTATCCTAAATCTTACGAAAATTTCATTCACACAACTTGTACGTTATCTAAAACAATACCAGAGATTCAGTAGTCCCACTACTGGGTACAGAACCAAAGAAAATAAAATCAATATATCAAAGGGCCATCTGTATTACCATGTTTACTGAAGCACTATTGATAATAACCAAGAGATGGATACAACCAGACTGTCATCAAATAGATGTGTGGATAAACAATATACAAAGGAATACTATTCAGCTGTAAAAAGGAAGGAAATCCTGTTATGTGCAAAACATGGATGAAACTGGAGGACATTATTCTAAGTGAAATAAACCATGCATGGGAAAACAAATACCGCATGACTTCACTGATGTGGAATCCCAAAATGTTGAACATAAAGAAGTAAATAGTAGAATGGTGGTTGTCAGAGTCTGGTGGGGCCTAGGGATGTTAAAATATTGATCAAAGGATACAGAACTTCAGTTAGGAGGAATATGTTCAAGAGATCTGCTGTATAACAAAGTGACTATAGGGAGTCATAAGCTAAAAGATTTTAAATGTTCTTACCATAAAAACAATAACTCCAGCAAGCAATGCATCCATCAATATCTCTCTATATATCTATCTCTCATAAAAACACCATGTTTGAGCACAGTGGATCTATATACATCTGTCAATTTAAAAATTAAAATATAAACATTAAAAAAAAAAAACTACTGTGGATATCACTTCCATTTACTTTCTCTCCACCAAGTAAGTTGGAGTTTCACCTGTAGATTAACAAGAAGCAGCCTAGCCATGCTGTGTCTTCAGGCTGTAAGCTACCATGTTAGGCACATGAGGGAAAGGGGATTATTGAAGACACTTTCCCCGTTTGGTCAGGTAGCTCATATATTTTCGTCTACTCTTCACTTAGCAGGATAACTTGAACTGATGTTGATTTTGATAATAAAGACCAGGATATAATTATCTCAGACTAACTTGGGAGAAAGGCAAGAGGCACTTAGATTATCTTATCCTCTTACTACTCGTGTTGGCTTTCGCTGGCCTCAGGCTGCACTCATCTACCTTCAAACCTACTCCAGTTAAAAAAATATATAGCTTTTGGACTCCAGGGCTTTCTTGAGTCTGTGGGTTTTTTTGTGTGTGCTAGTTCCTGTAATTCTCCCCTTTTGCATTTGTGTTCTTCTGTGCTTGGATCAGCCCAAATTATTTTACCATCTGCTCTGGAGTTAGAGACCACGATTGTGCTTTCTCTTGGGTAATATGCTGATTGAGCTTAGCAGTAATGACATGCCCTGGGAGCATTTAGGCGCAGAGAGGAACTTTCTGTATTTGGCACATTCCCATTGCGGTGACAAAGGACACAGTCACAGCCGACTGCTTGCTGAGATTTGACCGGGGCCTTGCTATTAACTAGCCTCAAATAAAATTTTAAAAGAAAAGGATATTTTTCACGTTGGCATTTAATAAATTGTGCTTTAGGAAGTGGTATATACTTGTCCTTTCACTTGACAGAGAACACAGAGTCCTTTGGATTGTTCATGGCTCCATCAACATGTTTTGGCAAAAGAAAAGCTGACATTTTAAATTTATGGCTAAAGCTAGGAATAGAGTTTACTAAAATTTTTAGCTGAACTCAAAATGTATCCAGTAAGCTAATATCAGTTATAGTATTAGTTATGTAAGTAGTCTTCAAATTGTATTAAAGCAATCGGTCTTCAAATTAGTTAAAATATCCTCTGAAGTTTGTTCATTCTGTTTCACGTCATTTAGACTTGATGACTATGTATAAAATACTGGTTATCGTGGCCCCTGATAGTTTTCAAATAAAACCAATCCATGATTTTGCAGAAGGCACTAGACCTTTAGTTGTGGTGCATGTGGAAGTATAAAGCAAGATGTGTGATGATTTTCATTTCAACCTGGTCTAATCCTTCTAAGGTACAAATATTAGGTTTTTTCCTTCACTACCATTCCTTTGGGTACGAAAAACTTTACTCCCTATTAGGGGAGGTTTATGATTTTTTGGGAATCACTGTGAAAAGGAATGTGTTAGTTCAGATCAGGGAAACTGGGGCAGTTCAGATTAGGTTTAGTCAAGTCTCCACTACAGATGGATATCACCATTGGTAATCTGAATACAATAATTGCTAGAGTATTCTTACCAGTGAATACCCTCACCAGATGACAAGAAGAAAGCTAGCAACATGACTCCTCAACAAAGGTGACATTAAAATATTCTTCTAAATACACTAATTTCATAATGTAACAAATGTTCATTGAGCATCTGCTTATTTGCTAGGTACTTTTCTAGAACTTAAAAGATACCACAGTGAATAAGATCATGTTCTCTCATTAACAAGCAGAGAAAAATGAAGTAAATATGCATTAGTAATAAGTTCTAAAACATAATAAAACAGGGTCGGAGTAATGGAGAGTGACTGGAAGAGACATTTAGCCTAAACAACAAGGAAGACCTCATGTTTTCAAGCAGAGAAATAGGATTACTGTGGTCTGAACACGTGGTGGAAAGGGAAAATTGTATGAAATAATATTGAAGAGGTAGGTAAGAGTCAGTTCATTCAGAGTTTGTGGACCTAGACAAGGAGCTTGGATATTATTCCAAAGGTAAGATGAAGCACAACCTATCCAACGGCAGTCTTTTTAATCTGTCCTCTTAAAATGTATTTAAAATGTGACCATTTCTCACTCTCACCCCAACACTTTCACTTCTTGTAGACCCTGTTCTTTTTATTATCACTCTTCCTGTGGGATCATTTCTAGCATCGTTTAAATAAGGGTAATTATAGGAAAATATTAAATTAAAAAAGAAAACTCATAACTCTGCAGTGTGTAGAATAGATTGTGGAGAAGCAGGTATAGAAGCAGGGCTGTCTGAAGGTTATTTTTGGCTCAGGCAGAAGATAACATTAACATGAACTAGGGTGGCAGTGGTGGATGTGGTAACAAGTGGGCACATTTGGGGTGTAGTTTGAAGGGGTAGTTGCTAGGACTTGTCTACTGCATTGGATACGAGAAAAGAGTGAGGAATGAAAGGTAACTTCCAGGTTTTGGAATGAGCGGGAAAATGTTGGGACCATTTATTAATGTGAAAAAGACTGATGTGATTAGGTTTGGAATGAAGAGGCCAAGCTTAGTTCTGTGATGCATATTAAACATTCAAGTTGTGTTGCTAAATAAACAGTTGGATACATAAATCTGGTCTCTAGTGAATTAACAACATATATATGATGTTTAAATCCATCTGAATGAATTATATAACTCAGGGAGAAGCTGTAGATAAATGAAAGAGGGCCTGGGACCCAAATCCAGGGGGAATGCCAACATTTAGAATTTGGGCAGAGGAAAGGAATCTTGCAGAAGAAACTGAGGATAATCTAGTGAGGTAATAAAAAACCTGGTAGTTACATTGCAGATCCTAAAAAAGGAAAGAGCTTTAAGAAGAGAATAGCCAACTATGCAATTTCTCCCAAGAATTCATATAAGTGAAGACCCAAAAGTGGGTATTGGATTTGGCAAGATGGAAAGTATTATTGACTTTGAAGACAGTGAATAGAGGGACAGGATGCAAGTTGAGAAAGAGTTGCTACTGGTTGGGGATTTAGCTCAGTGGTAGAGCACTTGCCTAGCCTGCATGAGGCTCTGGGTTTGATCCCCAGCACTGGGAAACAAACAAACAAACAATAACTCAAAAAACAATCCCCCACCTCCCCCAAAAACCCCAAAACACCAAAAACACAAAACAAGAAGAGAAAATGGTGTTAGCTATTATAGAGATATTTCATGAAGAATTCTATATAAAGAGGAAGTAGGTTCAGGTGAGGGGTATTTTTGATTTGTTTAAATTTTTTTTTTCCTTTAGAGGAAGGGGATGCTGGAATATGGTTGAGGTTGATTCCACAGAGAGAGTAGTAATTTCAGGAGAAGGATCTTTGAGAAAGCAAAAGGGAATTGGATTCAGTAGAGTTGACCTTAGTCTTCTTAGAAAGAGATTGTTCACTGTAACGAAAGAGAGAATAGGGTAGGTAGGGTTACAGGTGGCTGTAAGATTTGTTGGAAAATTAATCAAATTTCCCTTTGGTGGGCTTCTTATTCTCAGTGAACTATAAAGCAGGCTGAGAATGAGGAGGAGAAAATTGTCTTGGAGGCTGGAGAAGAGAAGAGGTCTGAATGGGGGAATGTATAGGATTTTCGGGCAGTGTTTAGATTAGTGGTACTGACTCTTAAATGGGATCATCCAATAGGCCCACGACCACCAGTCAGACCAGAGAAGACTTTAGTCTCTACTCATTAGGGAAGGGTCCTGTAATGGCCCTTCTGACTATGACACTTCATGAAACAGTCTATGAACTTGAGAGGACATGGCCATGAGGAACTCTCCTTCTCTTCTTCCCTGCCTAGCTTGTTTTCTGTGCACTTAAGATCCTGGAATCCACGTGACAAGATTCTGTTTCCAGCATCCATGAGGGATATTTTATATTTTTCCAAGTCCTTCCTTCTTAGCCTGGACTGTACCACAGGTACCTGTCCTCCTAGGCCCCTGCTTGAAGGGATGTGATGGAACTTGAATATACAGACTTATATATCCACATGTGTGCAGAAGTTTCCCAGCAGTGTTATGTATACCTTGTGAGTGAGATGACAAAGGTCTGGGCTGTGGATTGAGGGTCAGGGACTGTTTTCTCTGCTTCATTATATTTCAATCAGTGTGGAACTTGAAGGATTCTGAGAATTCTATAGTTGCTCTTGGACTTCCAGGAACATATTCGGATATATTTGTCATAGTGTTACCCCACCCTAATTTTGTACTGCCTAGGTGACCTACCTGAATTTCTACCTCATCCAAATTTACTTTATCTTTGATGCTTATTGACGAGAAGTTCCTCCTGAGGTGAACCAGCCGAAACTGGTTGGATCTAAGATGGCTGCTCGAGTGACTGCCAGACAGCCTCTAGCTTCAATATAATCCCATCTGCGTGCTACATGACACATTCCCAGAGCCATGATAGTTGCCAGTTGCCATGGAAATGACTGGAAAGAACCACAGAAGGAGTAAAGAGGTAGTGCCTAAATTCCTCTCTAGCCATTTGCAGAAAAGACATGAATATTCCTCCACTTTATTAGGCTATCCTTTCCTTTCATTCTTTGACCTTATATATACATAAAACTTCTGTTGAAAATTCCATTTGTGAGTTTATCTCCCACTTCTCCTGTTCTTGAAAAAAAATAAACCTTGCTTCATTGGTTGATTGGCACTCAGTCTTGTATTGGTTCCACAATTCCAAGCAGGTAAAAGGGATCAAAAATTGATAACAAAAGTAGGATATAACCTAACTATATTTAACAGTTTGTTAGCTTGAACTATATATTTTAAAAAAATATTTAGACATGCTGTATGCTCCTCTTCTTGCCCCAGGCTCTGCAATGTTAGGGGTGCATCTGAGTATGACCAGAGACACAGAGAGCCATGTCATCCAACAGAACTTCGTTTAATCATAGAAATGCTGTATAGGTTCTAATATAGGAACCTCTAGCTACATGTGGTTCTTGAGCCCTTGGAAGGTAATTAATTAGACTACAGAAATGAATTCAATTTTATTTAATATTAATCAACTTAAGCAACTACATGTGCCTAACGGTCATCATTTTGGAAAATGTACATCTATGGACTGGTCTCTTTTCCCAAGCAGCTTCCTGGTATTGAAGACTAATTCAGTTCAGTTCTCAATCAATAGTAACTATTCCTCTATACATGGTCCCACTAGGTTGGGTTAGGTTTTAGGACCAGCTGACATTTTCCAGGGTCATATCCTGTTCTATTCAGCCTTGTTGTGGCTTCTCAGTGTAGAAGAACTATTTCAGTATCCCCAGGGCTTTTATAATTTCAAGTTCTGCTCTATGCCTTGCATTTTTACAGCATAAATCCTACATCATTTCCCCTAGGACCTTCCCTTTTGAAGCTCAAGGGCCTTTTTGTTCTTTTGGTCTCAATCAAATGAAACTCTTGCAAATCGATGTCTTTGACTTTCAAAGATACTGTTTCTGATGAGGCTTTCAGGCCTAAATTTTTTCTTTTTAATTTAAAAATACCCTGAAGATTGTTTCTTTCTCTTTGCTTTCTTGTTATAAAAATTCTAACTCCTCAAGGTTGTAGAAATTCCTCTATCTTTAGAAAGGTTGACATATCGTGCGTTTTCTGAAAAGTGTAAAATTTAATGTTTTTTCATAAATTATAACACAGGGAAGGCAATGGAACTATTTTCGTGTCCTTGTTGAAGCTATCCTGATACTGATGAAAGACACTTATCACCATGGAAGCTGAGGTGACTTTGAAGAGAGATAGGAAGAGGTGGATGAGGTCAATACTCCCCTTACGACCAGCTACTGTCAGAGGCCTTGGACTACATGTTCTTCTCCCTTTCTGAGGTTTAGGAAAGCTCATTTGTGAACTCAGCAGGAGATGTGGACAAAACCTCAGACGAAGTAGTGCGGAGTCTTAGAATCCCTACATGCCTTGATTTGAATTGCTGGGACCTCAGGTCCCAGAAGTTTTGTCCCTCACATTCCCAGAAGTTTTACAATTTCTCATTCCCTTTGCTCCTTGACTTTAAAGCACTTGCAGTCTAGTGACTGGGATGTAGCTCAGTGATGGAGCACTTGCTTAGCATGTTGAGTCCTTGAGTTTAATTCTGAACATGAAAAAATAAACATCTCTCTCTCTCTCTCTCTCTCTCTCACACACACACACACACACACACACACACACACTCTCACAAATGCACTTATTGTCTATTTGGGGAGACAGGCACTAAACAGTAGACATACAAAAATATAATGACAAATTGTCTCAAGAATTATGAATTACAAGGGAGCACTGTCAGGGAGTATCGTGCAGCTTTAGAGAAGAGGCTGGATGCAGAGTTGTGTTATGTATCACAGGAAAATTGAATAAGACGTGGGGAAGTAGAGTGGGAGAAGGGGTTTCGAGACAGAGATCTTGAGGAACCATAGGCCCTGGAGTATTAAGAAAGGGGAAAATGGATAGTTTGCCACTGAAATAATGTGAGAGATGAAGTTGGAGAGGAGGTCAAGGGTCCAGGATTGACAGGAAGTTGGACAATTATTCTGAGTTTAGAGGGAAATCATCAAAGGGCGTTCCTCTGGTTCTAACAGGATCCAGTTCACACTTTCCGAAGATGACTTTGGCTGCTGAGTGAGAAGATGAGGGGTCAGAGGGTTAGAGTGAAGATGATGACAGGTCATTTAGGAGGCCACTGGAAGAATAAAGTCAAAGATGGTCATGAAGTCACCCAGGATGCAGGCAGTGGAGAGCAGGGCGGGAACTGGATGTATTCATGACATTCATGACGTATTTTACAGTAGAGTTTTTCATTCTTGGTCCTCTTGACATTTTGGGCTACATAACACTTTCTCTCTCTCTCTCTCTCTCTCTCTCTCTCTCTCTCTCTCTCTGTGTGTGTGTGTGTGTGTGTTTGTCCTGTTCATTATGGAATGTTTGGCAATATCCCTGGCCTCTTTCTCTGCCAGTAGCACACACCATCATATATTCCCTCTTTCTTTTGAAAACTCCAGATGTCTCCATACATCATCAAATATTCCTTAGGTGATAAAATTGGCCGTCAGTTGGGAACCCCTGTGTTGAAGAGACAGCATACAGTAATGAACAATGGATTAGATGTAAGGGAGAGGGGATGGGAAGTATCATGCACAACACTGATTTGGACAGAAGAGTAAATGGTATGCAATTTATGGAAATGCAGTGATTTGAGGAGGAAAGAATATTTGAGGTTGTGTATAAATTCCAAGATGTCATTTTAGACATGATAAATCTAGATTCATGGAAGACTTCAAGAGGGGATGTCAAGGAGACAGTTGCTTATGTTCACCAAGAGACCTTGGCTGGTAATATGAAGAACCATGGGGTTGGGTTCTGATCACTGAGGGGAGAATGCAAATAAGAACAAAAGAGGCCAAGGAACTGCAGAGAGAGAAATCTAGTATGCAAAACTCTGGAGAGTGTCATGGAAGGGAAAAAATATGTTCCAAGGAATTGATAGTAAACAAAATTAAATGTGACTAAAAGGTCAAGTTATATGAGGCCAGAAAAGTATCTTCTAAAGTTTACAAAAATTGAAATAACTATACAACTTAGCCAGAGGCTAGAGCTGTAGTGGAGCAGTAGGTGCCAAAGCCATAATGGGGTGGGTTGAAATGAAAACGGCAGCTGGTAGACCACATGTGGAGATGATTATTTGAAGATTTTTTTTTCAACCAAGAGGTCGGGAGAAGGAAGTTAACTAGAAGATGTGAAATTGGAGGGGCCTTTGTAAAAGAAGAAAAAGAGTTAAACATGATTAAATACTGCTAGCAAATGATACAACTAAAAAAGAAATGGGTTAAAGATAAAGAAAAGAGCATAATAAGAGATTTACCAAAGTCCTCTGATGTGTGTGGCACTTTGGGCCATTGTCAGGGAGAGAGATGCTTTCTTCACTGCAAACAGAGAATGATTATAGTATTAATGATGATGATGATAGTAATGACAATGGCTGACAATTTATTAAGGGCTTATAATGTGCCAGGCTTCTCAGATGATTTACCTTATTTAATCCTCTCAGTGAACTTGTGAAATAAATCTTGTTACTGTACCCACTGGAGAGATAAGAAATCAGGGTTAGCCAGATTCAAGTAGCAGAGGTTAGAATGCAATGGAACCACTTTAAAATCCCTGTTAAGCCACCTTACTCCAGAGCTGTTTGCAGAAATAGAAAAAAGAATCATGTTAATGGAGCCCCCAAAGAATTACTAAAATAATGAGCTCTTGGCTTTTACCTTATAGTCCTAGGGCCAACTTGACTTGAAAGTTTACCTCACACATGGAAATATTCCATAGTTTCCTGTGCTTGACCATCCTGAAATGATGACTGGTTTCCTACATCTTTTATTTTTTGCATTTATTTATGTGTTTTTTGTTTGTTTGCTTGCTTTCTTTGAAATTTCATAGACTATCAGGGAATTGGTCTGGGTTCAGATAGGATAGGCTGATTTGGGGGTAGAAAGAGCTTCCAGGGATGCCTCCTCAAGAACCATTTTCTGTACCTAAAACAAACGTGTTTCCTGCTCTGGGCTCTGGATGCTGATTATAGCCTTCCAGAGGCTGTTTACTGGGTGCTTGAGAGAGACAGGTTGATGGTTGACAGAAGAAAATGCCATTTTCTTGCCTCACCCTGTTCCTTCTGTTTATAATTTTAGCTTCATTCCTAAACCCTGGTGATGGTTCTGGTATAACAACCCTTGACCATGGGATTGACCAGAACCTGACCCATTTTGTCTCTTGCTTTTGTTTTTAATTTTCTCCTGGAGAAAGAGAGAGAGAGAGAGAGAGAGAGAGAGAGAGAGAGAGAGAATTTGTAAATGTATAAGGGCGTGTTTGTATTTTAAGGGTGTGTTTTTGGCATCTAAGGCTATTGTAATTAATTGTTGTATTTTGACCATTTTCTGTGAAGAGGTAAAACAAAAAATCACCTCCCCACAACCGCCCCCCACCCCCAAACCAACCAAAGCAAGAACACAAGAGTTCAAAGTTTTATCTGGGCAGGGAAATTTATAGCATTGCCCCTTTTATCTTAATAGTGTTCCTTGGATAATTTGGTTCCTTTTTTAGTTTTCAGGGTGATGACACACAAATAAATTAGCTTTTCCACCTCAGCTGTCTCCTTTGGTAAGAATAAGAGTTCTCATGTCAAGGTGAATAAAGAGGCTGCAGGAGCCCAGAGGGAACAGAGAAACAGGAACTGGGCTGTGTAATTTATCTAGACCTGCTAACGCACTCCTTTTAATATGAACTAAACAACAAAAAGAAGACGGAAAGAAATAAAGACTGAGAAAGAAAACTTGTCCCAAAGTGTGAAAACCACTGCGTGACTCCTGGGTTGAGCACGCAGAGGAGCTTGAGTCAGCAGCATCTTTGTGAACCATCTTCTGCAAGTTCCCCAGCTTTTGAGCATCCGCAGCTCCACTAGTGTGTAAAACACAGCCGAGGTTCTTCAAAGGACTTCTTTGTTTTGAATTTCTCAGAAGCAACTCTAAATTCTAGATTGGAAAAAGGGGGAGGTAAAACGGGACAAGTATTAAAAATTTATGGGGTAGGTAGACTTGAGGGTTCTCACATCTTGTTGGCTGAAAGGCATCTGCACAGAAATACCCATTTACTTGTATCACACACACAGCTTTTGGACTTTGCAGTTGCAAGGCTACATTTGTTTTTAATACGGAAGGGAAACGATCTGCTTGGAGGGCTTCACTTTCCCATTCACAGGGCCCCATAACAGGCTCGGACCCCCTGGTGGCAGCTCTTGGTTACTGCAGCACTCTGGAATCCCTAACAGGGATGATCAGGGTGCGAAACCTTGACTTAAGGTGGGAAACGTTTTTCACATGGGTGTCAAAAACTGACGACACACAAAGAAGATGCTGGAAATTTACAACACTGGATGTTTAGAAAATTCAGTCCTGCCACTTCAAATGTTTGGGGATACCAGGACAATGGATGAAGCATTGCTAGAAATAAAAAGTTGACCTTCCTTTGATTTTGAACCAGAGCTTCACACCGTTGCAAGCACTTTGGTTATTCATAAAACCAAGGTTGAAATCAATAACTGGGAGCAAAGCCAGTCCTTTCATGAGGCTCTCTATGGCCGGTCAAGTTACTGACAGCAGTATTTTTGAATGATTTAAAAGAACCCAGAGGACTCTTGACCAGCAGGATATCCTGACATAATTAGCTTTTTTTCAACATGTCAGAGCTGCTGGTGAATTTTAGTTTTTCCAAAGGTTCTTTCTGATCTTGGAGGAAGCACTGAATGAGCTGTTAACAAGCTTCTTGACTCTCAGATTTGCACTGAATTCAACTGACATTTCTTTGTAAGACTTTAAAAGATCATCAATTACAAGAGGGTTTTTGGTCCCAGAGAAGTGGCAGCCTTTAGCTGCAGTAAATGTGCTCAGTAAATGTGCATTTTGACAAACTAGACTTTTGTGACTAGCCCTCTTGTTTTGGAAGGAATAAAAAAAAGAAGGTCTTTAGACATTTGCTTTATAAAATCAATATACAATTTACAAAAAAAATTTCAATAATTTGAGTTCAAACTGAGATTTTGAAGGTACTTTATAGTCTTTTTGTAAAAATTTCACACATCTTTTCAGATCCTCAGCTAACACCATCACATTTAATCACTGTATACTCAGCAATGACATTTGATTGTAGTCACAAGTCTGAAATCCTTGTCTCAGCAAGTTTCACCTTTTCAGGTCCTAAGTCTTATCTAACAATGAACTTATGCTGCCAATTGGGCAATAGTCAAATTTTGATCACATTAGAAAATATAAAGTATTTAGAAAAGAATGTTAATGCTGGTTCTGAATAAGTTGTTGGAATTCTCAGTAGTGTAGTACAAAGAACATTGGCTTCAGAGTTCCTGTCACTCAGTGTTAAAATATGGATTTGCCTGCAACAAGGTGGGTGATCTGGGGTGAAATATTTAACCTCTTTGATTCTAAATTTCAATGTCTTTGTATTTGTAGATAAAAAGCATTTACCTTTGAGAGTATCATTTATTGACTCCAGAAATACAGACAGACTAGCTAGCTACTCTGTACCAGCTGCTATTCCAAAAGTTGGGATACAGTGTTGAAATGTTGAATAAGATAGGCAAAAGAACCTATTCTAATGGAGCTTATGTTTTTTGTTTTTTAAAGCTGGGGAAAGACAGTCAATGCATTATTAAGTAAACTAGTTTTGAACTGGGGATGTAAGTGAGTGGTAGAGCACATGCTTGGCATGTGCACAGCCCTGCTTTTTTTTGCGGTGCTGGAGATTGAACCCAGGGCCTTGTGCTTGCAAGGCAGGCACTCTACCAACTGAGCTACATCCCCACCCCAGTCCTGCTTTGATTCCCAGTACTACAAATGCAAAGCAAAACCCAAGGCCAGTTCTGATAGTGTTGATCACTGTATATAGGATATATAACAGGATAAGATGGCAAGAAAACCTTGGCTGATCAGGGCAGGCTCCAGTAGATATGGTGGATGATAAGGGATGTGGCATGGAGGGTTACCTGAATGACAATAGCTTTGGGAGGGATCAGGCAAAAGCATTATAAGTAGAAGGAGTAGCAAATATACTGTAGTAGGAAGAATCTTGGAGTATTTAAAAACAGAAAGAAACCTGGCTTGGAGGAAGGCAGGGGCCCAATCAGGTACTTTCAGCCATAGTAGGGATTTGGATATTCTCTAAATACAATGGAAAAAATTGCAATTTAAAAAAGCATAATGATAAGAAAAACTTGGAGACTTAGTATGAAATAAGGTGGTAAAACTATTTGTATTAGTAGTTGTTGTGTTACACATTACTATTTATTTGCAGGAAAAAATTTTGCATTTAAGGATGGCCTTGTTAAGGCAGTAACATTTAAAAAAAAATTAATGATGCATAATAATTATATGGAGTGGGGGATTCATTGTATCATATTTGTACCTGCATATGGCATAATGTGATCGACTTGATTCCTCAGTACCTCCCCCTGTGCTCCCACTCTCCCTCCACCAGATAACCTTCCTCTAGGCTACTGACTTTCCTTCTATTTTTAAGAGATTCGTTTTCTTCCTTTTTTTTTTTTCCTCTTTGGCTTCTACATTTTTTCCTATTTATTTTTAAAATACTTTTTATTTTATTTATTCTAATTAGTTATACCTGACAGTATAATGCATTTTGACACACCATACATACAGGGAGTATAATTTCTCATTCTTCTGGTTGTACATGGTGTAGAATCACACCAGTTGTATCATCATACATGTACATAGTGCAAATGTCAATACAGTAAAAGAAAAAAATGAAAAATGATAACTTTTTAAAAATGACATTTGCTTTAACCTTGAATACCTCTCAGAAGCATTTTGGGGACCATCAAAGATCTGCTGCCTATATTTTGAGAAGCTACTGTATTTATCAATCTCAGCTTCTGACTCAAGGCAGCCTATTGTGAGGAGTAGTTTCTTTCTAATTGATTTTTTCTGTAATTATGGTTCAAACAAACTTACTATGTTTTAGAAAAAATAAAATATGAAGTTAGAATCTCTACCTGGAAAAAAGTATAATGATATAGTTTGATTTGTATTTGGAAATTTAACTTTTCTGCATAGAAAATATTATAGGATGGGATTAAGAAAGGCAAACAGAACAGTCAGGAGGCAACGGCTGTACTCTAGGCAAGAAACTATGGCAGTGAGGACTCACCAGTAACAACAGAGATGGAGAGAAACATGGATTTGGGACATACTTTCAAGGCAGAAAAGTCGAGTCTTGCTGACAAATTGCATGTGAGGGATACAAGAAAAGATGAAATCTAGGATAGATCTTAAGTTTTTTGTTCGATGCAGAAGGACTCGGAAAGAAACTAGTGGGGACAAAGAAACTGAGATTTCTGTTTGGATGGGTTAAATTGTATTTGGATCCAAGTAGAGGTATCAAATAGTTATCTGCAAATGGGAAGTTAAATTATGCAGGCTGGACCTCAGGGCAGAGCTCCTGGCTGGTGATAAATTTGAAAATCATTAGCTTTGCAGATTCAAGGGGCTGGAAAATATGACTCAGAGAAAAAGAAGAAATAGAAAACAGGAGAGAATCTAGAACTATCTCCAGGGCAATTCAATGTTTAGATAATATATTAAAAATAAGAATTTAGGTGGAGGATTGGAAAAGAAGTTGCTAGGAGATGTAAAAACATGCAAAATGTGTTTGTATGTCTAGGGAGGGGTTAATTATATTTGTTACTATTGAGAGGTAAATATGAGGATAGAGAAGTAGACTTTAGAATTTATTAAGTGACTCAAAACAAGAACATTTTCAAGGGCCCTTTAGTCTGGGGACAAAAACCAGACTGGAGTAGATTGTTGTGAGAGTTATAATCCACACAAGTGTCTGGAACACTGTATGTGCTTAGTATATGGTAGCTATTACTTGGAAATAATAATTTGAAGGTAGCTTTGGTGGGTTTTCTTTAGCAGCCATTCTCTTTCCTGGTTTCCTCCCTCTAGTCTCTACTTCTTTTTCTTGGCGGTCTCTTCCTTCCCTAAATTTGTTCAAGTTCTCTATCTTCCACCTGCCTAGACATAAGTCTAGGTCACTCTAGTGGTCCTGTATGCGTTGCCAGCACAGTCGTGTAACCAATCCTGGCCAATGGGATCTGGGGAAATCTGGAGAGGGCTTTTGGGAAAGGGTTTTCTTTGTTATTAGAAGGTTATTTTTGGGAAGAAATGCTGCTTCCATTCACACTGTTAGTACATCTGTTTGGGATATCTGGAATTTCTGCAGGCATCAGTCCATGATGGGGAGAGGAGCTCTCATTTAGAAGTTATTGATGGTAGAATGGAAACACAGAAGGCCGACTCTGGAGACTTAGATCTCAGTCTTATTGGGGTATTAAGACATAGCATTTGAACCAACATGTCTCTGGATGTGAATCCCACAGGATTCTGAAGGCTGTTGCTATTACAAATTGCATACTGCCAGATCTTGTTCTAAGCTTTACTTACTATTTTGCAGATGAGTAAATTGAGGCCAAATGAATTACAGTGATTTGCTTTGGGGCATATAGTTAGCAATGTGGATTCAAACCAGATAATCTAGTTGCCATGTTAACATTGCTTTCTGTAGGTCATAATAAATAGGTCGCATTAAATATGCAAATAATGTGAGTATGTTTATTTTATGTCTATAATCAAACTAATGGGTCATTTTAGACTATTTTCCAATAGTTACAACTGATTTGGGGCTAAGTTTCTCCTGCCAATCATTGGGTCTTGGAGTGCTGAGGATGATTATGTCAGCAATTTGTGGTCACTATGGATGTTGAGTGACAATGTTCTTGCCTGGAGGCACCAGAATTCAGGTTTGTCAAGATTAACTTGGCCCAAACAATGCTGTATATATTGCTAATGTTAACACGCATATGAAATAAAAATGATAGCTATATTTAGTACAGGGTTTAGTACCTAATTCATCCTGTATGTAGTTCATTAAGTACATTGTTTCACCTAATCTTCACTGAACTTGCGCCATAAAGAGACTATTTTCTGCCATGTGCGGTGGTACACGCCTGTAATCTCAGTGGCTTGGGAGGCTGAGGTAGGAGGATGGTGAGTTCAAAGCCAGCCTTAGCAACAGTAAGGCCCTAAGCAACTCATTGAGACCCTGTCTCTAAATAAAATACAAAATAGAGCTGGGGATATGGATCAGTGGCCAAATACCCCTGAGTTCCATCCCCAGTACTCCCCCCAAAAAAGAGATATTATTTTCTTAATTTTATGATTGAAAAAACTTAAGCATGGAGAGTTTAAGCATTTTGCTTCACACTACTGGTTTTTAATATCAGTCTGTCTAATTCCAAAGGCCATGCTCTTAGCTATCAAATGAATACATTCAATTTTACCTAAATTTTGCATAAACCTGGATATCTAGCACATTCAGATAGGGTGTTGTCTATCAAGGGGTTTGTGTAGGGAAACAAACCTGGAAAGAATTATACTAGTTGAATGTTTGTTTTTCTCTCTATTGGAAATTATAGTTAATTTTTACTCTCTTTAGTATATTGCTATAATTAAGAGAAAAACTTTTGGTGGAATGAGACAGACATCTTTACCCTATGTACATGTATGATTAACATGAATAGTGTGAATGTATATCATGCACAACCACAGAAATGAAAATTCTGTGATTCATAGAAAATTCTTTGATTCATGTGTACATGAATCAAAATGACATCTGTAAAAATTAAAAAAATAATAATAAAAAAAGAGTGAAAAACTTTCATGTGACATTTTTAAAAACACCAAATTCTTATGGCAGATCTGTGGTCTATAGATGCTGGATGAATTTATTAGGATAACCTAGGACTACTTCTCCACAAGCCACCTGGCTGATTGGTCAGTCACCCCTTCCTTTGTGTCCTCTTTTACAGCTTCCATCGCTGCTCCAGGTGAGGAGACATTCACTTCCACTCTTCTTTCTACGCATTATTTCTATTTAAGACTTCTTTTTTCTTTCTTGAGCATTTTCTTTCCATCTTTATGGACAAAACTGAGTAAATCAATTTTTCACGCTGGGATATTGTGATCTATATATTTTGATTTCTGTGCTTGGCTCCAGGCTCATAACTCCATCTCCAAAGCAGGTCACAGAAAATAAAATTTCACTTCCTCAAGGTAGGTTATGGGAATTAAAATCTTCCTCCACCTTTTTCAGGCATAAAGAAGTTATGAGACCTATCCTTGTCTAATAGTAAGCCATAAGATACTCCTCACCCCAGAAGGGTCTTGCCCCAGATCTATAAGGAAAGAATGCTGAAGGATCTGGACAACCTTACTGGGTTTCCCTGCTAGTTCTGTTGTAAATAATGAATAGGCAATGAAGTCTTCATAAATTCTGCAAAGGACAGGGTTCAGAAAGCTTCTGGATAGCCAAATAAGTGGGAGTTCCTGGCAGGTGATGTACCCTCATGGGGCTTACTCCTGTGCATCTTTTCATCTGTGTCCTTTAAAACAAATTGGTAAATTAGTTTCCCTGAGTTCTGTGAGTTGTTTCAAGCAAATTAATTGAACCCAAAGAGGAGGTCATGGGAACCAAGATTTATACCAGTTTGGTTAGAAGTATAGGTAAAACCAGTTGGTCCTTGCAACTGGCATCTGAAGTCAGGGATGGGCAGTCTCGAGGACTCAGTGCCAACCTGTTGGATCCAACCTGTTATCTCCAGGTGACAGTGTAGACAGAATTGGATTTGAGGATGCCCTATTGGTGTCTGCTGCAGAATTAGTCATCTACTTTCTGGTGGGGAAAAAAACCCATACTTTGTAGGGTCACAGAAGTCTACTGTGTGGTTAGTGGTGGGCGAGCAGAGAAAAAGTAGGCAATTTGTTTTCCCAACATATGTGCCCTTTCCCCTATTGCTCTTTAAAAAGGCCAAAAACCAAACAGAAGCCAATTACCCAATTATTTATTTTGTGTTGGATTGATTGGTACATTAAATAGGCAAAAGCGAGAATTTCCTTTTTCATCATCTGTAGATAAAACAGGCCTGTGTGTTGGGTAGTTGGAATTCCTCATTTATGAGCTCTAGCTAATGCCACACACCAACCACAAAACATTGGATGATTAGATTACTTAGCAAATAACCTCAATCACCTCTTAGATTTCTATTTCGTCAGTGTTTAAATAGCAAATAGAACCTTGATAAGACCCAGGCTGATTGCAAAATGGATTTCCTGCATAAGTTACTAACAGATTCTTGTTTTCCATTAACCTAGTTGCATTTAAAAAGTTTTAATGCCTTTTACAACTTCTGTACTGCTCCTTGACATAAAAACTTTGAAAGATATTTACAGAATGCCATTCATAATTTTGTAAAACACAAGTGGCTGGAGTAGAAATTGAAATATATCTGCAAAGGAGTTAAAAGAAAAACTCATAACTTAATAAGTATTTCAGCTAGGAAATGACAATCTGTCTTGTGATAAGAGCTGAAATACTGTCACATTCCAGTGACTAATTGTGTTATGGGAAGACATTAAAATTTCATGATGTGCCTTGCAATCTGAGACGTAAGTTGGATATTTAATGAATGACACTGCCCTTAGCTGCCATTTGTTCTTCAGATTTGCTGTACTTTATTAAACCTGTAAGTTTGCACGTAATTATTTTTGAAGTTTAATTCAAACTCCACTAACACATTGCTTATTATTCCTTATCAATGCACTGACAATTTTCACCATAAAGTTGCTTTTTTCTCCCCCATTTGTAATGTTGTGTAAATCAAGAGAGCTTCCTGAGGGGTACGGGGAGGAGTGCTAATCTTTTTCACTCTCTCTAAGATTTTATGCCTAAGTCATTCTCAAGGGGAAATGGTCAACAAGGGAATCTAAAAGTTGGCTCTATCTAAGGCACCTGATTGGCCAGCTTGCCTCAAAGGTGAAGTTGCTTTTTTTGTCCTTTCAAAGAAGGGAAAGGCCTGCAAGCTCTCCTACAAAGACAGTGGTGTGAGGACGTGTGGGTGAAGGGTCTCAGAGAGTTTAGCTCAGTGTTCAGCTCAAAGTTGATCTATGTTCCCTTTATATTATTCAGGTGAAAAAAACGAGCTCTTGATTATATGCATTAAATTTGCAGTATCAAGAATATAATTTTAAAAAGAGAGAGAAATGAGAATATATACATACCACTCTACCACAAAATTTCCTTGATTTAAATCTTTTGGTGCAGTTTCTTTCAAATTATTTTATGCATATAAGCATTCAAATACATATAGACAAAATTGAGACATTACCCTGTAAAATTTTGCTTCTCTTTTGCATGTAATACTATTTTATAAAATTTTATAATTTTATCAATAAATATTTAGAAATGTTTTCATATGTTAGTATAAGATATAGTATAACATTTAAAGATGAATCAATGCATTTTATTATTTATAAATTTTAAGACATCTAGATATTAACTATTTTTCATTAGAAATAATACTGCACAATGTATATGTTGGTTCATAATAGCTAGCCTATATACAGTACCAACTATATGCCACACTCATTTTTTAGCTATTTGTTATTTATTAAGCATATGAATGTTCAGTTCATCAGACTTTCAAAATAGACTATTATGATATTCATTTTATAGCTGAAGAAACTGAGGCACAGATAAGCTAGCTAATTTGCCCAAGATCACACACCTGGCAATTGATAGAACTAGAATCCAACCCAAGTTGTCTGCCTCAAAGTCTCCCAGAGTCACTATAGAATTTCATTTCATTTCTTAAAATTTTCTCAAGAATAGATTTCTAAAAGTATTAATGGATTCAAATGTATGAACTTATTGAAACTCTTAATTCATTTATAGGAAAAATATGCCAATCTATACTTTCACATCACTTTATAGGGAAGCTTGTTTTACATTTTAATAAAATAATAGCATAAGCAAAAAGTTTGGTTATTCTGATAGGTGAAATTTAGTACTTCATATTGCTTTACTTGAACTTTTTTTGATCAAAAAATTTTAGACTAGAACATGGGCTCAAGTTTACCTGTATTGAATCCTAGCAGGGTCTAGTTAGAGAATGTTGTAGGAATTAAATGAATCAATATATGCAAATCATCTAGAATGGGTCTTCTATATAGTGTTAAAACACAAGCTGAGTCACATTAAAATATTAAAGAGATCATTGAGCAGATGGGGATTTGTGAGTTGGTGCTTTGGGGTTCTACCAAAGGAGCATCAGGGTAGGCTCTTAGAGGGTGAACTTCAAGCAAGGCAATGAAAATATTCATTGGTTAAAGTGGATCATTGACTGAATTTGGATCATTCCAGTAGGAAATCTCCAGTTAGGGTTAGTTAGTGGTTTCTGATTGGTTAAGTTCCTTTCCAGTGAGTTGGGTTTCAATTTGCTTGGGTAGGAACCCAGGACATTGGAACTCACTCAGTCTAATGACCCCTCAGTTAATAACAATGGAAAGTATTAGGTGGATTCTGGATGTATTATTTATTTGGTATTTAAAGTAACCATTGTTTCTGGTGTTTGTTCCCCCTCTTGTATTTTTCTTTTGTAAATATGTGATTTGTGTACTTATTTTTAGAAATTCATTGATAAATGATAATCTATACCATCTTTTACAGTAGTAATGCAGTATTTTATGTTTATTAAGGAAAGAAGAGACTGCTCATTGATTGAATTGCACTAGCATTTGAATGAAGCTCTTAACATCTAGAGATTGCATTTAGGAAAAACAATGCTATACTCTAGAGAATGCCTTCCCTTGCTTCAGCATCAATGTGCAGACCAGAGCAGGTATTGATTTTATAATTTGATGAGAAAGATGAAGGAAAAGTTAAGTTCTGGTGTAATGAGAAATATAACAAATACATTTCATTAAAGAGCTCAGAGAACTACACAACCATTTCTTTGAATTACAGAATCAATAGTGAATTTGACATTTTGTCATAAAAACACTGAAGTGCTACAGCTGGTTATTAGTTTTGGGGAAAATGTGCTTAGTATATAATTAATAGAGACAAGCCATTACAGAGAACAAAAAATAAAATTCAGTCAAATAATTGTACATGTCCACTGCTCAGTAGAAGAGGTAGAATACAGAATGAATCATTTTATTTTGGATTAAAATAGCTTGTGTGGATAACCACTTTTTACCCAGTCTACCAAGGTGCTAAGCATCTTCACTAAGTTAAAGAAACATTATTAATAACTTTAAGGCAATCAGTAGAATTAGCATGAACCTAGTGATAAGATATTAAAGCAGAAAGAAGGGCACAGATTTGTAGGTCTGCAAAATGCACATGAAAGCTAACCAGCTCACCAAATTCTTGTTCTAATTGGGTGTATGCACAGATATGTTGAGCTCAAAATTAGCGAAGAACCCCAGGGAAAGGGAAAGGGTCCACTGAGGTACACAGCACTGGCAATAGCAGTAGTTAATGTTGGAGAGTGTACTCTGGCACTTTACAGGTTATATTTCATTCAGTAACCACAGCATCCCATTGGGGAGGAAGTATCATGGCAATCACAGCAGCCTGCAGCCATTGAGAGGCACAGTCGATACTCAAAGTCTGGTCTCTTTCCAAAGCCCATGTTCTTATCCACTTAGAGATGCTGTCACAGCCTTCCCTAACCCTATTATTGATGGCTATTGCTCACTTTTGTCCCATTCATTCATTCATTCATTCACCATTCATTTTATGTCAAAATAGTTATGGGTTTTTCATATGCACCATGCTCTCTGCTACATGTCATTAAGATAGCAGAAAATTTGATACATATGTTTCTTCCATTCATGGAATTTGCAATTTATCTGAAGAGGCTGAAAAAAATTACAGAAGTAATAATAATTATTGTTGAATAGTATTTATTAATTCCCTGGAAAATGCCAGCCCCATTTCTAGGCACTTTCTGTATAGGATCTCTCTACAATTTTTGCAACAACCCTTTATTATAGTATTTACCCCTTCCATTTCCATAAGGAAATGGGCTCAAACACATTTCATAATTTGTTCAAATATTAATCAGCTGTGAAGTGTGTGATCTAAGATTCCAGCCTTGGCCTGCAGGATGTTCCACTGCCTCATTACCACACCATGCTGCCTCATGACTGTGCCCCTGAATTCTTCAATGGATTTCTCATCAGAGAAATCTCATCTCACAGTCCCTATGTGACCTTCCTCTGCATTTTTGGCATTGCTGTGTTGCTACTCTACTTATAGGTCACTCCCCTGGTGGAAGTCTGCCTTCTACAAAGATTGGTTCATTTCTGTACAAAGTGAACGAATGTGCTAATACTGTCTCTAATAGCTCTTACCCTCACCTCCCACCAGAAACACACACACACACACACACACACACACACACACACACATACACACACACTCACACACACACATTGGCCTCAGGGACATGCATTCAACATATTAGTTAAAGAGTTTCAGGAAAAGTCAGATGATAGTAGCTTTTTTAGTTTTTCAAGGCACGTATATGCAAATACAAAGCAATTTCCAATTGCAACAGCATTTAGCCATATTGCCTCTAAATCAGTCTTCTTTTAGGATGCCTCATAATCTTTGGTGATGTGACACAACTAAGAAGCATCTTCCCAAATCATTTCAATCACTCCTATAAATGTGTCATAACCATATGCTAGCTCTGGCAACGTGATAAATATCTCCTCTATTGTAAACTGTGTGCTCAGACTTGTGGGGATGTCTATTTGAGGAATACATGGCTACAAGGAGCAGCTCTTTCCTTGTATACTGTGAGTTCTCTGAAAAACATTAAAAAAATCCACATATAGTGTTTTGATTAAACAAGTAATAAAGGTACTTTAAAGGTCTATACTTGGGAGTGCACTTGACCAACAACCTTGCCAGGCAATATAATTGACCTGCTACATAACATGAGAAGTTACTTGTTATGTACTGTAATATGTATCAAATTCATATGCTGGAATTCTGTTTCCCAAAGGGATGATATTTGGAGGTGGGACCTTTGGGAAATAATTAAGTGTTCAGATCATGAATTGGAGGCCTGATGAATTAGATTAGAGGGACTCGTTCTCCTTTTTCTTTCTCTCTCTGTCTCTGTCCTTTCTCTATATTGGTTATGTGAAAATTCAGAGAGAAGGAGGTTGTATATAAGCCAAGAAGTGGGTCCTCACCTGTTACTGGATCTGAATTTCCCAGCTTCTAGAACTAAGAAAAATAAATGTTTTGTTTAAGCCAACCAATCTGAAATCATATTGTTATAGCAGTCCCAATGAACTAAGCCATTACATGATTCCTCTGTAAGCTCCAGTTGACACATTATTACAGTCAGAATATATGGACAGTGACTTTAAAATGTGGCATCTATGATAGACATTCCATCAAAAGATTGGGTCGATCTCCCTTCTTCTTGAAGTGTATGGGCTTGTGACTGCTTGACCAATAGAGTATGGTGAGGTGACACTATGTACTTCCAAGACTAGATCATACAGGTCATTCAGCTACCAGCTTGCTCATGGGAACACTTCTTGGAGCCCTGTGCATCCATAAAAGAAGTCTTAATACCTGAAACACTCTGACAATCTCAGATGAGCACAGCCTTCTAGGTATCTCCATCAAAGTGTTGGACATGCAAGTGAGACCATCTCAGACGCTCTGGACAAGCCCATCTGTTAGCCAAATGCAACCTGACCTTCACTGATGTCATGTCAAAGTTTCACCCATATAATTCTTCCCTGCAATTATGATCCACAAAATATCAAGGAATAAAATACAATGAGGTTTTAAGCTACCACATTTGGGTTCATTTGCTATTCATCAAAAGATAATGAAAACATCATTTCATACCTATGAAGGTTATTGTGAAGACTTATCTTAGGGTCTCATTTCTAGTAATTTCTCAGTAAATATTAGCCATTACTTTTATCAAACATTTACTATGGTCACAAAACTGTGTAAAGTGTTTTGAGCAATAGAAAAGGGATATAAGATACATTCTTTGTTGCCTTAAAATTTGGAAGTGATTCTAAGATGGATACCTCCAAAAAGATAATGGATTCATTACTAGAGTAGTAGAAATTATATATGCCTTAAGAATTTAAAGAAAGGAGAGGTAAGTCACTGTGAAGAGGGTGACTCATGAGTTGCCTTTGAGGCCCATCTTTATGTAGAGGGTGGGATGATTTATTGATGAGAGACTGTGCAAGATAATTTATTTGACTTTTTTGGGGAAGTTATATTGTTAATTCCCATTTCATCCATTGAGATAAAAGGGGTAATACATATGTTTTGATCTTGATCATCTTCTATTCTCCTTTATTCCTGACCTTGAGTTATGGGGATGGCTGAGCACATGGCATCTGACAATGAACAGATGTGATCCAGAGCTGCTTATTAGTCACATACATTCCCAGTCCAGGGGAGGAGGATACTGCAGGCCAAGGAAGTCGGGTTATTCGTCAGGGACAGAGAAAAAAAATAGGGGCTGTGGAAGACAGGATTTGCAAAATCAGGAAGGTCAAGTGACCTGGTTCTCATGGGAGGATGTGATGTGATTTGTTTGAATTATTTCTCAGACTTGCCAGGAACAGAAACGCACTACTCAGGGCCAAGCAGAAACCAAGTGGTAAGGAGGGTTGTTTGGGCTAGAGATCGTATACACAAAGGGGAGGGGGAAGACAAAGGAGGGAAACTTGCTGTTAAGACCATTTAAGACACTTCCAATTTTACCCAATACATAAATAGAAGCAGCAAATGATAGCAAGCCTTTAATGTCTGACCTTAGACCACAGTGAAACCTGTCCAAGGCATCTAAGCCAATGAGAAGCAGAGCTTGGATTTGTACCTGTGTGTGGCTGCCCAAAGCCTGTTCATCTGGCTCAAAGTCCATGCCCCGAATGCAAATGAAGTGGTATTGTGAATACCACTGAGTATGTGCTGCTTCTTTGTTTGTCATCCTCTGCTTCATTGAATTTACTCTTGTCCCAAGGCACCTGACATCCTAAATATGCTCATGGGTATTATAATACATTTATATAAGATGGCACCACTGGGGAAAGCTGGATGAATTGTAACATGGGACCTTTCTATGCTATTTTTGTGACTTTCTGTGAGTCACTAGGTGTTTCAAAATTTAAACATTTTAAAAATTGCCCCTTTACAGCATTGAAAGAAATAAAAAAAAGGTGGTCTGGTGTCTAAAGTTCTAAACTGTAGCCCAGATTCATTAATAATCCAACAGAGTGTGGCTGATCTTGCCATCTTCACCAACAGATTTTGCTGTTTCTCACCCACCTCATGCCTCAAGTCCTCCTATCAAGCCTAATCCCAAGGCAATTACTAAATCCCACTCTTCACACACTTCCAGCTGTGTCTCCATCCAGCTTCCTTGTACTCATTGTCTAAACACAGGCCTAGTTAAATCCCATGCTCACCTTTCCTGTGTCTTCCCCTTGGAGACCTGGATCTTGCTGGAGAAAAGCACATAGCCAGTTGATGATTATCACTTCAGACTCCATCCTGACCTTCGAATGGTCCATTATTGAGACCCGGCAATTATTCTGCACTTACTTTTTCACTTTCCCACTTTTCTGATGTCAAATATACACCATTCTTTCCTCAAAACCCTAGCACCTCTTTTCCCATCCTCAATCTTCACCCCTAACAGACTTTGTTAGAGCAATTATGGGTTTATAGGAAAGTGCATAGATATCCCCCATACCCCACTCCCACACATGCATGCTTCCCCATTACTAATATCCCCACCAGAGTGATACATTTATTATGATTGATAAACCTGCATTGACACATTGTCCTCATCCAGAGTCCGTAGTTTTCTTTTCTTTTTTTTTTTTTTTAAATTAAACTGAATGTTTAATGCATTTATAGGAATGGAAGGAATGCAACAGCTTTATAATTTTATAACACATTAGACATTTACATAAAAGATGTTTCATTTTTCAAAGAGGTTTCCCCTATCATTCTTTTCCATCTTCTTCAGAGAATAAACAGTAGTTACTTACTCTCACAGATAAACTGCTCCATTGTGTGGACAGTATTTTATCTTTATGTTTCACATCATTATCATCTGTATTATATCACAGGAAAACTTACTCCATTCAAACTAAAAGGACCCATAGAATTAGAGCAAACAGCAGTCAAATTCATGTGGATGAATGCTAGAGGCCTGAGTACTGAGTATTTACTGGCATAAACCTATTTATTCATATTATTAAAACAGCAATAATAGAAATGAAAGCTACTATAATTAAAATGGAACCCAGGAATGAGGTCGTTAAATATAACTAAGTACATTTTAAAAATAAATAACCATGTATTTTCTGGTAAGTATCAGATAAATAAACTCTCTATCCAAAATTCTAGTTTCAGAGAAAAAGGTCAGAGACAATTACAAAGAAGGTGCTTTGTGTTATCAGGTCCATTTAAAAACAATTGAGATCCTTTGGGAAAATTGCATTAGTCTTTCTTTTTTTCACAGATTCCTGTTGTTCCTTTTGTTGGTAATCCATTTCTGTCAGCATCCTTCAAGTCTACTTTGCCTTTGTTTTTATCATTGGATTCTTGCACAGCTTTCCTAGGCCATATGCGACTAACAAAAGGAGAAATCATAGGGTATATGTATGGCTCCAGGAACTTTTTGTAGATCCAGAGAAGAACAGGAATGATGATACAAGGAATGCACACCATTGTCCCAGGCGCAAGCTCCTGAACGTGAGGCCAGGCGGAGTGTACCGGGAGCGCAGGCCGCCGCAAGGCGCCGGGCAGCCGGGAGGCGAGCCGCGCACCGGCGGAGGCTCCTGAACGCCACCGGGAGGAGCCTGCGGAGCTGCTCCCATAGTTTTCATTAGATCTTACTTGTGGTACATTTTATGGATTTGGACAAGTGTATAAGGACATGGAGCCACCATTCTAGCATTGTGCAAAGTAGTTCCACTACCCTAAAATGTGTTTGCGCTTTGTGCACAATTTATTCTTATTTGAAAAGCTAAGGTGATTCCTTTTAAAACATAGGTCCATCACCCCACTCTGCTTAAAGCCTAAGAGACTTCCCAACTTATGCTGAGTAAAAGTGGAATAGTGCTCTAATGCCTTCACAGGCATTGGTCACCCTGGCCTTCCTCAAATCATATGACCTTCTCCACTTCTACAGTCTCTGTGGATCACTCTAGTATCACTTGTCTCTTTGATGTTCCTTAAATGTGCTAACCATACTTACATGCCAGGGGGTTTGGACTGCTGTTCCCTTTTCTCTCAATTTCCTGCATGGCTCACTCTCCTCCTGCTCCTCCTTCAAGTCTTTGTTCAAATGTTACTTTCTCACAAAAGTCTACCCTACACACCTTAGTTAACATTGAACACTCTGTTTACCAAAAAATAGCCTTTTTGCTTTTCTTAAATCTTTCTCCTCAGCACTCATCTCTTTTACATTATGTATTTAATCACTTTTAACATTCTTATTATTTCTCCACAAGGATGTAGGAGACTAAGGGCTTTTGTTTATTTTCTTTACTTTTATATCTAGAATAATGCCTAGCACATATATTAAGCATTTGATATTTATTTTTTAATGGATGAACAAAAGGTTATCTTTGTGGGTTCCAGAAAACTAGGCAACCATTAAAAGATGATTGCATTAAGGGAAACAGACATATTCTCATCTCCTTATCTTTACCTTTTATTCCACTTATAAGTCTCCCCAATCAGAAAGCTAAGTTATCTCACAACAGAAAATTCTATAGAAGGCTCTTATTTTTATTAGCCACTGAGCAGTCTTTGCATTTGTCACCCCGAGAGGAAGAACTGAATTGAAGTTTAGTTTATTATAAGAGATATTTATTATAGACATTCCTTGACTTGAGGGTAACTTCCACTTAAGGAAGTCAGTTGTGTAAATGAAGGCATAGAAGTCCTGAAGATTCCATTGTCCAAATGTCTTTATTACTTTAAAAACTGAAATACACCAATAGATATAAATTAACATTACAATTACTGATACAATTTAATACCTGGGGGCTAAAAAAAGAAATTAGCAGTTATTTCTTTGTCACTATGAATTCTTTCAAATAGTGTTTTTGTCCCATTTTATTTTAATAACTTTAACTGATTTGTCTTTCTCAACAATTTGCCTTTTATTCCAGGAAAGTGAACACAGTCAAATGCTTTGAACCTTGCTAGGTCCTGTCATAGTGTGTGAAAGATAAAAGCACTTTTTAAACACTTGCTGAAAAAAAACTAAAGATGCAAATGAATTCTCACAACTTCACGTTACATGTTATATTCCACAATTCCCTCCACAGTTTTACTCCAGAGGTGCAAAGTACAGTTTGAGGTAGGAGAGAGTCAGAGCTTTCTTTTGTATGGAAGGAAGATGTGCTACAGTTTAGGTATGGTTTGTCACCACCAAAACTGACACTGAGGCTTAATTCCTCAAAGTGGCATAGCTGGGAGATGGGACCTAATGGACAATATTTAGATGGTGGGGGTAGAATCCTCATGAACACATAGATGTTGTCCAGTGGGATAGACAGTTCCCCTTCTTGTGTAACTGGGTCAGACATTGGGAGAATGAGTTGTTATTAGCAATTTGGCTTTTTGGCCCTTTCTTGCTTCCTGTCTTGCTTTGTGACTTCCGCCCACGTGCACTGCCACTATCTGCCACGAGGCCATGGGAGAAGCTGAGTAGATTCTGGTACCATGCTTTTGGACCATTAACCAAATACTCCTCTTTTTCTGATAAATTACCCAGTCTCAGCTATTGTGTTAAGCAACAGAGAACAGACTCAGATTGAGACAGATATTTATGAAACAGGAGATGGGAAAAGAAAGCCGGGATGATGACTGGATCAGTTATATTCTCAGCACAACTGTGAAGTAGAGGTGGAAAAAAGAAATAAAACGGAAGAAAGAAATTGATAGTCTGAGGACCACCCATGTACCATTGGAAAGCGAGTCTGTAGGCTGTGATGTGCCAGGCTGAAGACTGCCCTCTAGAGGTAAGCTCAGTGAAGCCTGTTGTGGCCACCAATATGTCCTCAACTCAACTTGCTGGACCCATATAGTTAAGTACTCAAAGAACATTTATTCACTAAATGAAGGAATGAGATGGGCCCATAGCTGAGGATGCTTGTCTTCACCTGTATTTCCTGGATCAAATCTGATGTCCAATTGAAAACTCCATTCATTAATTCCTCTTAATTCCATTTTTTTCTTTCTTTGGCAAATCCTGTCATACAAGATATAATAGGGTTACTACTGTTTTACCATTTTATTGAAGTACCTCATATTTAAACAAAAATGTTAGAACCCCTCCCCGTCCTTATTTAATGGTCTAAATGAGCTTAGAGAAAGTCTCCAAGAGTAAATTTCCCACTAAAATATCTGTGATTTGGTGCTACGGTCCAAATGTATTCAGACAATATGCTAGGAATTATTTTACAATAAATGTCAATTATCTTTTCTGCCTGCAAATAAATTCTTATTGTGTCAATATCTTCCATGGCTAATTCAAATGACCACTTAAAAGGATAATCTGCAATCTTAAAAGCTTTCTCATTCTTATGTAATTATAATTTTTTTTTTAGTAAGCTATTGCTGCAAACAAAACTAAGATTTTTATGGTGTTGTTTTTTAAAGCTAGAGCATATATCTTAATTAGATCATCACAAAATCATTTGTATTTACATTTAATTTGGAAATTAAACCCTGTAATTTGGGTCTGACTCATTTGGGATGTACTTATTTATGCCTTCATAACATCTAGAGAATGTGTTTGATTTTTCATTTTATAACCTGTCTTAACATCATTTATCACTGATTAGGAATTTCTGAAGTCAGTCTATTTCACCTATCCAGTTCTACATTGTAAAGCGTTCAAAGTAATTTTAGTTTATACATGTTACTAAAAGCATGATTTAATGCTTTTGGTTTGGGATGGAGAGCATTTTAGAACACAAGGAGGTTTTATGAATGTCTGGTTATGATATCTGTTACAGTCTGAATATTTACTCTCTGATCCCCCACATTTTATTTGTTGAAATCCTAACTCCCTTGGTAATAGGACCAGGATGTGGGTCCTTTGCAAAGAGATTAGGCCATGAGGGCAGAGTCATGAATGGATCTAGTGCTCTTATATAAGAGATCACAGAGAACTAACTGGTTCCTTCCTACCATGTGAGGTTAGAGTGAACAGATGCCACCTATGAACTAGAAGAAAGGTCCTCATCAGACATTGCATTTGGCAGACTTTAATCTTGAACTTCTCCACCTCTGGAAATGTAAGAAATAGATTTCTGTTGTTTGGTGCATTTGGCAGACTTTGATCTTGGACTTTATGACATCCACTTTATGACATTTTTGTCATAGTAGCTCAAACAGATTAAGACATATCTTAATATATAAAAGCCATTGGTGTAACAAACGCAAAAATTCCTTAAAGGAAGTAGAATGTAAAAACAATGTCATAAAAATACCTTATAAGTGGGTATCCTGTAATTCTGCAGATTACATCAATCTCAGACTTTCTACTTTAAACCAAGTCCTATCATAACATTCTCTTGGACTTAGGTGTCACTCACTTAAGTAGCAGAATGATCACACTCTGATCTTTAGTTTCTGGACAGGTGAGCTGAGTGTCTCACATGTGTTCCAGGTACTCCCCTTCCAGAAAGGGAACAGTACAGGAATATCCCAAAGGGGAAGGAGGACAGGAAAGAATGCGTTCCTAAGAATGGAGCACTTCCTGATCTCTGTGGACATTGTTGCACGAAGCAAGTGCCTGTTTGTTAGCCAACATGCAGTTCTCAATAATGCTATCACTTCTCATGTCTGTCTGCTCCTTTGCTAACCATGACTTGCAGTTCTCTTTTAGACTTTCTTTTTAAAAGGACATCATCCCTTCCTACCCATGGGGTTAGTCTGTGGTGGTGACAGCAGCTGGTAAAAGATAAGTTTAGGCAGGTTGCCAGAACACTGATGGAGAATGGTCCAGATAAAGAGTCATAAAGCCAAAGTGTTCAAACCATCAAGAAGATGTCTAGAATAAATAGAGGCTGGCCTGCTCAAAGCCACACTGAGGATCAGCAGGCAGAGGCTGTGATGTCTATTTCTTTTGACCTTTGTCTCTTGTCCTCTGGGAGACCATCCTTCTGCAGCTCTTCTCTTCTCTGTGGGGCATCTGTGTCCTTTCCAAGGGTAGCAGTTCTTCCTGCCTCTCTGAGGCTTGGATTTCCTTGTCTCTTTTTTTTTTTATAACTTTCTTCCTAGGGTCCTGAACCCTGGGAAATTTTTTCTAGGTGATCTGGTGGCCATTATGTGTCAAGGGGTTAGTAATTGCTACAGGAAAATGTGTCACCTTTTCTAAGTTGAACCCATGAAATAAACTGACTCATCTTGGGGAAATAAGAATTTCAGGCAGATCAGAAAGGGGAACGATTGGGGAAATCATCTGGCCTTTATTGCACCCAACATCCCATGTTGTAAGTTTCTCTGTAAAGTATTCATCGTTCAGAGAGGAGATCCACCCAGAATCATAGGATTTGATAGATAAGGAAGGGTTATCCTTGTAATTATTTCTTAATATTTTGATGTTTCCTGGCACATGTTGTCTAAGATGGGTGCTTACATTGTTCTGGTTAATAAACAACATTGACAGGGAAATAAAAATTTCAGTCCTATAATGACATCTGCTGTCACTATTTGTGACATGCACAGAATGCAGTAGTTGAATGTGGTAGCTGAAAATGAAAGGAATTTTTTATAGATGTTGTGGGTCTGAATTGCTAAAGGATTTTGGCCTTTCAATTTATTTTATTCTAATTTGGTGGCATAGGAAAAGAGTTTTCAGAACAGAATCTATTAATTGGAGAAGTTAAATAGACTGTTTATGGGATTTTTAAGACTGCTAGGAATACCCTCTTCTGCTGGGTCCCTTAAAATACCTCTCTTGCTTTCTGTAGCTTTAAATTCTAAAATGGGAGCTCTAGATTTTCCCCCCTCCTTTCCCTTTAAAAATAAAATAACAAAACAAATTTACTTGGGAAATTATTTGAAAAATCCCCATGCTGGAACCCTATCCTCAGAGCATCTGCTTCTATTAGTGTGGATTGAATCCACAAGTCCCAAGTACTAGTATTTAAAAAAATTCCTGGACCACTTATTATGCAGGCAATGTTGATAAACACTGTGTTAGTGGGATACTGCTTTAGTCCATTTTATGTTGCTATTACAGAATACCTGACACTAGGTAATATAGAGAGAAATAAGGTTTATTTGGCTCATAATTCTGGTTACTGAAAAGTCCAAACAGCATGGCCCCATGGCCATCATAGCATGGCTGGAAAACATGAAAAGGTGGCACATGCAGAAGAGTTCAGATGGCAAGAGAGGAAGTAAGAGGGGCTAGACCTGCTCTTTTATAAAAACCAGCTCGTAGGAACTAGTCCACTGCTGCAGGGTTTAACCCATTCCATGAGACCAGCATTAATCCCTTCACAACAGTGGTCATGACTAGACCCCCCACACTAGGACCCTCTACTACCTTTTCATACCACACACTGAGGACCAAACTTCCAGCATATGAACTTTTGGGGGATGCCCTCAAACCATGTCCAAGCCATTGCATACACTAAGCTATTCATTTACACCAGAGCTACCCGAACAAAGGAATTGAGTTTCTGTTGTTTTTAAATTCTATGTCTTCCTGAACAACAGAAAAACAGAAGGGAGGGAGGATATTGAGCAATCAGACCACTGAGAGGGATTCAGAGTGGGAGACAAGGGGATTCTAGAAACAAGCGTTATTCAGCTCACGTTGTGGAAAGGCTGGACTTTGTTAGCATTAATGACAAACAATGAGGAAATGACAAGTTGTAGCATTCCCTTCCTCTCTTCTCTTCCCTTGGTCATTTAAGGAGCCATCCATACGTGGGTTAGGGCCCTGGGAAATGGCCCGCACTCTGATCTGTAGGCTGGGAAAAGCATTTCAAAGTGCTTCTGCTACAGTTGCTGCTGCTCTGCAAATACATCTGTGGTCTCTCCTTTGATTTGAAGTTCCAGATTAATGGGCCTGAAAATTGAATTAGCTCAGTGACTGCTCAAAGAGCTGTGGTGGAATGAAAACAAGTTAGAATAGTTACAATGTGTGGCAGACGCTGTTTAGCTTGGTGTTTGCAGCATTCAAGTGAATCTGAAATATTAGTACAGCATGAGCAAATCAAAATTGTAGTTATAGCTCAAATATTAAAAATATTTTTAAGTGAAAATGTCATGGAATGAGCAGCTAATAAGTAGACATTTTTTTTCCCCTCCCAGCTATAAATTCTTTGCCTAGATGCTTTCAGATTTTTGAAAGCAATAAGAGACTGGTCAAAAAAGTCAACTGAAAGTGGGTAAACGTGGTCTTTGGAAGGAGTTAACCTTTTCAAGATGATTAAAAAAATATTTCTCCTTCAGGAGCAAAAGTTGAGGCCTCTGGTAAAACTGGCTCCCTGGTATTGATGGGACCTGAGTCTTTTTCCCTGGGATGGGTTTTCTGTGAAGTTGATGAATTGAAGTTTCAGGGCTGCTCACTTGAGCTACCCTTGGCCATACATTTTGTAAAACTGAAGAAACAAAAAAGATGCATTAGCATCAATAAGTTAAGATTTCTCTCTTCACACTAAATTTTCATTGGATGTAACTTTCTGTCATGGTGTGTGGTATTATAGGGCTTGCATGCAATTCTGGGATCTGGCCAAAGGATTTAGGAAATAAATTTGCATAGTTTGCAGTCACTTAAAACTACAGTTAAGTGATTGTTAGTTATTCTGGTATACAAATGCCTTACAAGAAAACCACTATTTGCACTACACAGAGCCTCATGACCTAAGGTCGCAGTATGATGATAGAAACCTAGCTCCAGAAGTATTGTTGGTAAGAGGTTAAGCAAAGCTTGACATACGTGGAGCTAGAAACTACCCTACAGGAAATTCCTCCAATTGTCAGACATGTAAAACTGTACGTGAAAGGTCCCGTTTGTATTAATGTGTAATTAAAGTAGAAGTTCTTTCTAATGAGTAGTATTCCATCTTTTAGTGGTTATTACATTACACAGAATTTGTCAGGATTCTTGTGTTCATAAGACACAAATCTACAGCATTGTGATAAACTGGTAAAATTACATATTCTATGCATTCTGATTGATCAGATAGCACCCCAGAGTATCTGACATATCAAGCCTTAACAACGTTTTGTAGTTCCAAATCAAGTAGCAGAAACACACACATCCTGCCTTCAATAAAATGAAACAATCAACTATTCTAGAAGAAAGATGGTGTTGTTCTAATCTTAAAATTTTCTTCTGAAGAGAGTGCAGTGAAAGATGTAGGGGAAAGGTATTGTAGAGGTATTCTTTGTAGTCAATAAATAATCACTATATTATTTTTCTGGATTTTGCAATGCTGTGGTGTTTAGTTCTTTAAAATTAATCATTCACTGTCATTTATTCTCTTATTCTAAATAAACAGCATTTTAATATTTCATCTTGAAGTTTTAATTTTGTATTCTTTTCATAAAGAGGTAGCCTTCCAAATTGTGTATCAGTGTGGAATAATTCTAGATCTGACTCTGTATCTTTGCTGGAGAAATATTCACAAGGTCTGAGCAAGCATGGAGTATAAGTACCAAGGGAATTGTAGCCCCTCAGCTGACTCTCAGGAGTCAGGAAAGTCGGGTTCTCTTCTGAACTCTGCCATTTTTACCCAACTGCCTGAAGGATGGAAAAGGAGAGGAATAAGTTATTTTTTGGATGAGCAGTAGTAAAAAACCAGGATCATGCCAGTGCTTCATCTACATTATCTTATGTAACCCTTGCAACAGGTTTATGAAGTTGGAGGAAGTGAAGATGAATACAGATAAGAACCTATACCAAGTGAGTGCCCTGGACTTAGAACCTAGATAGATCTGACTTGATGATGATGACATACAGATGGGAGACTCCAAGGTTCCTTAACTGTAAAATGAGAATAATTACAAGTCTTTTACCTGTCTCCTAAGTTGTGCCAGTATCAAATATCATTCTATAAATCTGAAATGCTTTATATATTATTCTATAAATAGAATATGTACAATGTTATTCTATGTATCATTTACATATTATTCTATAAAAACTTTACATATTATTCTACACATATGAAATAACATTTGTGTTTGTCAACCTGCATGTAGTCCACATAATTTTGGGCATCAAATCATTGGACCTAAGTAGCTCTGAGATACTGCAGCAAATAGGGATAGTCATTGTATTTCACAGATGGTGACATGGCATTATTTTCTGAGCCCATTAGGGTTAGTTGTATCCTGTTTGAGTCCCAAAAGGATTTTTTTTTTAAACTTAGGAGCTCCTGACTCCACACCAGAGCAAAGAACAGAGGTTCAGAATGATAGTCTCATTAGTGAAAAGTTACCAAGTTGGTTTAGAGCTGAGTTTGAAGAAAGAAATGACCCGTACTATGGAGCAGAAGTGTAGGAACACACTTCTGTACAGTAGGAAGTGTAATCTTCTGTCAAAAAAGTTATTGAAGTTTTGGTCACCTTATTTTGGTCATTTAAATGCACCTTTTATCCTTCTTTAAATTGATCAATCAATCAATTTATTTATTACCACTTTATTGAGGTATGACTAACATAGAAAACTTGTACAGAGTCTCAGAATAATACATTAGAAGAATTAGCAGATCAAATATAATGTTATTACCAGAATTTGGAGGGGGATAAATCCAAACTGGACTAGAACAAAATCTATTCTGTTGGCCATACTGGGTAAGGAACATTAATTCCTTACTGAGAAGGAATTTGTAGTTCATGTCAGAATGAAATTGCAGGATTATTTGCAGAAAGCTGTGTATGTTAATGAATGTTTTGGCATATGTATAGATTTTCCTTTTCTGACTATGTGATTTGTCATACCCTAGCATACCTTTTTTTAAAACTTTAAACAATATGAATTGAGAACTATTTCTAGTTATTTTCATGGGTGAATTCATATCTAATTATTAGGTCAAGATTCTGGTTTCTGGAAACAGTCAATCTGAGGGGGAAGAGTTGCTTTAACAGGCTTCACATCGACTGTGCTACCTGGGAGGCCAGCTGGAAGTACAGCACTTGATAGGCAGGTTAAATATGTTGATATTTCAAATTGAAATTGAAAAAAATATATATACGAACTCATAAGATTGGGATGGAAGGAATTTTTTTCTAAGAAGTTGTAGCTAAGAATGGCATATTCATTATACTTCCCAAAGCATTTGTTAAAGTTCTATTTTCTGTAGTTCTTACTTTTATATTTTATTTAATATTTTGTGATTTATAGACATTATAAAATTATAAAATGCCAAGACAACTTCTAAGAAGGCACAGTGTAAGTTTTCAGATTTAGTAAACTAAATTATTTATTCCCTGTAAACAGAACTATATCTGGCTTTATTAATATTAGAGACTTAGCTGACTTCGTTGATACCTAACTCCATTATATATAGGTGGGAAAATAATAAAAAGATAGAATAGGGCAGTAAGGAGAAGTTTGAATCTTGACTTGATTTTGTTTAATGAGGGAATTTATTCCAGTGATGCTTTATTGTCCATTGGAAATCAGTGTCCCTGACAACTACGAGGCTTATGTGCTTATTAATCCAGATCTACATAAAAGTTATTATTTCATCTTTTTCCTTGTCTAGATCTTTTCTTCTAAATTACATTTTGCCTGGTCCTGACTTTTAATCTCTGTTTACATTTTGGTGTTTTACTGCATGTGCTCTGTTGCAAATCATATTAAATCTTTCATGGAAAATGATAAGGAATAAAACAAATAATACTGGCTGTTTCAATTCATCTTGCCTTTCACTTTTGTTCTTATCTCTTTCACCTACCCCATAATTACTGGAATTCTGATGAGATGGTAGCCTGAATATCCCTCCCTGTTCCTGTGACACCCATCCCATGTCTAACCCAGCCACTAATCACATCTCCTTGGAGGAACAGGTGCTCGGAGGTGATGACTCTCTGTACCATGCTGTAAGCTTGGGGTGTCTCTCAGTTCTGGGCCTTGCTGTTGACTTGGGTTGAAGATCTTAACTCTTGTTCCTGAAGAGAGATTGCAACTCCTGGGGCTTAGAGAATAATTGGAGAGACTCAAGGAAGAGGTCTTGCCTGGGCTTCTAGAAATACCCTAAGGAAGAAAGCATGAGTATCACACCAGGTGAGGCCTCCATTATAGCCTTGCTGGAAGCAAGGAGCCTCCCCTATCACAGGACCTGCCTCTCAACTCTCAGAATCCAGGAATGGACACTGGAATGTGGATGTAGGAAGATCTTGTATTTTCATGACCTTACTCAACAGTAGCAATAGTCAAGAGGCACAGGAATCTAGTGTTTGCTGTGTCTCTGTCTTAATCAAATTGGCTTCCAGATGATGACACCTAGAATGGCGCAAAGGGTGAGAGAGGTAATCAGGAGAATGAAGCACAGAGCTGACATGGGAAACAGAAAGGGAAGTAGGGCTTAGGTGGAGCAGGAGGATAAATTGACAGACTAAAGACATTAGGGAATACAGAATCTGAGGACAGATAGTCATAATGCTAATCTAGGTTGCAATATCTTTGGATGTCCTGAATTATTTTAAGGTGCTTTAAGATGATTTAGGACCAATAATGATGGTGATTAAATCACTTCATTTACCTAAATTAATGTTGAATATTGAGAATCTACAATTTCTTTGGCCTAAGAATCTTTAATTAATCTCTTCCCAAATTCAATTCACCGATTGACTGGAGTTGGTACTCAGAAAGTAATAAAACCTATTTGCTACATTGCTTGCCAGTACTTGTGAAGCAAACTTAAATAATGTCATTGTTGTGTATCATTGAGCTGCTATTGTTTAAAAAATTTTGATGACTGAAATCCTGGGCTGCCCACAAAGCAGTGGACTATAAATACCATTTCATTTTAGGAGGCAAAGGCTATCTATGCACGGTTACAGCTAGAAAAGAGAAAGCAAACAAGTTACACAAGGGGTGGGAGGCTGGGCATAAATTGCCTGTGATTCTGAGGGGTTAGTCTACTTCATAAAGCAGAGTGGTCTTACAAGGTTTGGCTGAATTGTTAGCCCCACTGACTGATGTTTACATTAATACTTCTATCTTATCATCTTACATTGTTGATGGTCTTCAGAAGCTCATCTTCTGAAAAAAGACATGGAGAAAGCAAGCGTGAGTGCACCAGTGATGTAGAATATGTATGCTATGGGCTGAATTCTCTCTCCCCCAAATTCACACTTCGAAATTCTAAACCCCAGTAACTGTACTTATTCAGAAATAAGGTGTTGCAGATGTAAATAGTTAAGTTGAGAACATCAGGGTGGGCACTAATCCAATATGTCTAGTGTCCTTAGGAAAAGAGGAAATTTGGACACAGGTATACCCACAGGGAGAACTCCATGTGATGATCAAGGTATGTTATGGTTCGGATGTGTGGTATCCCTCAAAATCTCACATGAGATACAATGCAGGAAGGTTCAGAGGAGAAATGGTTGGGTTGTAAAAATCTTAACCCAATCAGTGAATTATTCCCTGATGGGATTAATTGAAGTGGTAGGGTGTGGCTAGAGGAGGTGGGAATTGGGGCATGGCTATGTGGTGTATCTGGAGAGTGGAGTCTCTGCTTCCTGAGGATGCAAGTTGCTTCCCTCTGCCACGCTCTCCCGCCATGATGTTCTGCCTCACTTCGAGCCTGGAGGAATGGAGTTAGCCTTCTGTGGATTAAGACCTTTGAAACCATGAGCCCTCAAATAAACCTTTCCTCCTCTATAACTGTACTGGTCAGACCATTTAGTCACAGCAGCAAAAAAGCTAAGAGAGGGGGGTCCTGCACCTACAAATCAAGGCATACCAAAGATTGCCAGAAACTACCAGAAGCTAGGGAAGAGGAATGGGACACATTTTCATAGCTTCCAAAGGGACCAACACTGCTGACACTTGGATCTCATACTCTCAAGCTTCAGAACTATGAGACAACATAGTGCTGTTGCTCATGCCACCCATTTGTGATACTTTCCATTTGTGATACAAAAGACATAACAAATTAACCCTAAATATAAGGCTTTTAAAAGGCATGTAAAGATTACTGAATTGATAAATAAAAATTTAGAGAATGAGCATAATGTCATTGTGTGTGCTATACATATAGTCAGGGATCACTCAATTAGATATCAACTTTCCAGATGGTAGAAACTTTGATTGTGAATCTCAATATGACTAAACCAGCTGTAAAAATTTTATAATGCTATAAACTAGTTTTAAGAATAATAAAAAGATATTTAGCTTCTTAAGATGACATGAAACGTTTTGATTAGAAAGGAAACATTTGGAGGCAACCTTCATCAAGAGAATATGAGGCAGTAAAGGAAGACGAATCAGAAAGTGGTTCATGTCTTTTCAAAAAACTGTGTGTTGGGTATATTGCTTCATATCTAACCTAACATGTCCCCTGCGGTACCGTAATGAAAATATTATCAACTTGAGAGTAGTGTCTACAATAAGAATTACTTGGATTCATAACATTTTCTTGTGAAAAATGTGGGTCTGCTTCCAAGTAGAAATAAAAAATTGCTTGTAAATAAATTCACACAAAAAATTGTTTGTAAATACATTCGCATAGAGTCTGTGATGTCTGCCCCAGAGAAGATCTAAAGAGACCACACTGCTACTCCCTCCTTTGGTCTTCTTTTCCACCTATTGCAAAGTCTTATACACAAAATGACTCCTAGAATATTTTGTGGTAAATCAAGTGCATTTGATTTTTACTAGAAGAGAATGTGTTCTTATTAATTTATAAACTTCCACAATCATACTGAAGAATGTGAATGGTGGTTTTAAAAACTTCATTTTTCCTTCTGGTTATACCAGTACTACTGAATAATTTTTTAAGTGTGTGTGTGTGTGTGTGTGTGTGTGTGTGTGAGTTTGTGTGTATGAAATATATTTTTCATTTTTTTACTAGTGTGCATGCTTTATACACTAGTAAAGACAATTTCAAAAATAAAAAAGTACTTTAAATTTTCTTATCACACAGGAAAATCATACTTATATTTTTGCTCTCTTGGGAGTCTATATGCTACCCCAAATTACCATTTTAGTGTAGCAAGAAACGCTTATGTCTAAGTAGGAAATTAGTATACAGAGAACAATATGAAGATTATCTTGGTGTAAGTCCAAGAAAGATTCTAGGAATTCTGGAGTTAATTTGAACTGAAACTCAAAATAGCTTTTGAACTATAATTTTTGTTGGTCATCTTTCCATTACTGTAACAAGGTACTTGAAATAATCAATTAAAAAAGATAAAAGGTTTATTTGGGCTCACAGTTTTGGAAGTTGCAGTTCATAGTCAATTAAACTCATTGCTTTTGGGCAGTAAGGTAGTGCCTATCATGGTAGGAGCCATGGTGTAGGAAGCTGATTACCTCATGTTAGCTGGGAAGCAAAAGAAAGAGAGAGGAAGAGACAGACTACCACTCTCCCATTTAATGACACACCCCCAATGACCTAACTTCCTGTCATTAGGACCCATCTCTTACAGGTTCTACCACCTTTCAACAGTGACATAGACTGGGACCAAGTCTTTAACATGTGGGCCTTTGGGGAACCCTCACACAGAGCATAGAATTAAGTCTTTGTATAAAAAATAGGTATTAGTAGCCAGCTATCATTGACAGAGTACTTACCATGCATGAGTCACTGTGTCAACGTCTCATTCCTTTATCATACATACATGGATTTCATGAGGAACACATGAGTCATTATGTGAAAGACTTTGGAAACTTGAAAGTTGCAGATTTGTTTGGAGGCCAGTCCCAGACTGAGAGTTCCCTGACCACCATAATACATACCATAGCTTGTTTTCACATATTGTAACTGTCTTAACTCACTATTAATATTATTATTAAGAAACATCAAGAGCTTCTTATCAATTAAAAATTAATGATAGCAAACAAAAGAAAATTGGAATGTTTTTCTGCTTTGGAATGTAAGACTCAGAATAAATATTTTGAGATTCATCCAAGTTGCTGCATGCATTCATGAATAGTCCCTCATTTTTAATTGCTGAATAGTATTCCACTGTATGGTAGATCACAATTATTATATTCATGCACCTATTGAGGGACATTTGTTTTGTTTTTCTGTTTTTTGGCTCTTGTAAACAATGCTTCTCTAAACATCCATGTACAAGTATTTGTATGCACACCTACTTTTATATCTTTTGGTTACCTAGGATTGGAATATCTGAGTTGTATGTGTACATTTAATTTAAGAAACTGTTAAACTAGTATTTCAAGATGGCAAAATAGAGAAGGTGGCTTTTCTGGTTGCTCTATGGCATGAAACTGAGAAAGCAGATAGGCAGCTAGCTTCTCAGCTTGGTGGATGAATAAAAAAAAGGGTGGGGGGACTTTACTGGAATTTAATGCTAGACACTCAAAGCAGATTGGGGAGGAGGTTGGATATAATTAAATAAGGAAGAAATCCCCAGTGCCACAGTCACTGCCACAGCTGTAGGCACCAGGCAGAGTTGTTCCTCCTCAAGCAAATTGGAGGTATAAGGGAATTAAAAGAACCCACATTTTTAGGAAGCTTGAATCATGTCTGGGTACTGAGAGTTTAGAGATCAAGGACACTGCCCGACTAAACTGAAAGGTGCACTGCACAATAGCCTTGTACAGGGAAGAAGCTGCTTCTCTCCAGGCTGCATGCAGAGTTCAGAGGAAGGAAAAATTTTGCAGCTGCAGCATGGGGGCTGACAGCTGTGGGAACTGGAATTCTGGCAAACTCACACTGCAAGACACGGAGTGTGCCTAAGTGTTGGGAGCAGTGAATGAAATATGGGTCTTGAAGTGCCCAGAGACAGAGGCTGGCACCTTCCTTTTTACTTTCTTGGAGCATAGGCATGGAGAAGTCTGCCCAGTTGTCTACTGACACCCTATTCAAAGGGATATTCCGTGGTTGCCATGGAATTTATCAGTTCATGACCTAAGGTTCAGGTGCCAGACACCTGGGCAGGGAATAGAACTGTGGGAGCAAGCTGTAATTGGGCTGTTCCAAACTTTGACCACAGTTCTGTTGAAAGTAGCTTTCTCACAATGAATCCCTTTGATGTAAACATCCTATAAAATAAACTTTCAGAGTCTGCTCATGGTCAGTCTCTCTCCCACCAGGAAGAAGGAGAGAGTCCCACTATTTCTATTTTTGTGTTTTCTTTCCAATCTCCTCATTGCCCAGTAAGGGGAAACTGAGTAAACAGTCATGTAGGTAGCAATACCTAAGTGACCATGAGAATATTAAACGTGGAAAGAGGTTTACACAGGGGACAACTTGTCATGGAAACCCATCCAGTTCTCCTCCTCCCCCTCTGATTGACTACTTGCAATCAGAGAGACTCACCTGGCTGGGAATTGGAAAAGGTTGGGGTGGGAGAGATTGAGTTTGGAGACTGAACCTGAGACCAGGAATCAGGGGTCTTCAGGTGACATAGTGGGCTAAGAATTAGCTCCTCCACCTCATGAGTGGAACCCATGGTAGATCCCTGGGGTGCAGTCTTCCAGCATGGACCAGCAATTACTGAGTCCTGAAGGTGTCCTGGTTTAAAATCTCTGGACCAATTGGCATTTGGTGAAGAGCCTGGAGCCTACCTAAGCCTAAACCCACCTCCAGGAGTTTCACCCATAGGAATTGCCTCTTTCACCTAGCAATGGCACCCTGCAGGTGGAGCAAGCATCATACTCCAGACAACCCCACCTAGCAATGGCACCCTGCAGGTGGAGCAAGCATCATACTCCAGACAACCCCATCTAACACTGACTGCTGAGAAGGGAAGCTAAGAATCTTTTAAACTCCAACAGAAAAGTTTCTTTAACTTTTCATCGAGATATATTTTTTCCTTTTTTCTATTCTCTGTTTAATTGTGACATGGACATTTATACATATTCATGTATTTTTTCTGTCTCATTTATAGCAGTTTTGAAATCAGTTATTTTTCATGAATAGTTTTTTTGAGGACTAGGATGTTTGATTCATATAGTTTAGTTTTGTTTTGTATTCTTTTTTTTTAATTTTTAAAAAATTACTACATATATTTATTTATATTTCTCCCACTTTTCTGTTTCCCTTGATTTCATTTTCTCTTTCCTTCTGCTAATAGCCAATCTTTTATTGCTCTCTTTCACTCTTCATTAATTTTTTACTTCTATCTTTTCTCCTCCTCCCTTAAAATCATCACATCATACATCACTTCTGTCCTTTCCATGTCCACTATTTGTCTCCCCCTAAATGGTGAGGTACTGAAAACTATAAATCTACAAGGGACACTATAAATCTACAAGATAGACACTCTTATGACTGAGATTCATACTGTTAGATGGGTCGACATGCAAACAACATGAAAAAAGAAGGGAACAAATCACCCCAAACAAGCCAAGATACTTCAATAACAGAATCTATTGACAACACAGTGGAAGAAATGTGATAGAAGACATTTAGAATGTACATAGTTAAACTAATCTGTGAGGTAAAGGATGATGTAAGGAGTGAAATCAGAGATAAAATATAGGAAACAAAAAAAATCACTTCAATAAAGAGGTAGAGAATCTGAGAAAAAAAGAAAACAAACAGAATTCCTCAAAATGAAGTATTCAACAAACCAAATTAGAAATTCAGTGGAAAGCATCACCAAAATGCTAGGGCACTTGGAAGACAGAGTTTCAGGTAATGAAGACAAAAATATAATCTTGAAAAGAAAGTTGATCTTGGAGTAGAGATGTTATGAGACAATGCATAGAACTTCTAAGAAATATGGGATAATCCCCAAAGACCTAATTTTAGATTTACTGGGATAGAGGAAAGCTCGGAGATATAAACCAAAGGAATGTTGAAATTTTTCAATGAAATAATATCAGAAAATTGCCTAAACTTAAAGAATGAATTGGAAAATCAGATATGGGAAGCTTACAGGACCCCAAATCTACGAAACTACAACAGACCTACACCAAGGTACATTGTTATGAAAAGGCCTAACATACAGAATAAGGGTAGAATTTTAAAGACTTGCAGAGAAAATGACAGGTCACATTTAGAAGGAAACCAATCTGGATCTTAGCTGATTTCTCAACCTAGACCCTCATAGCTAGGAGGTCCTACAATAATATATATCAAGCTCCTAAAGAAAATGGATGCCAGCCATGAATATTACACCCAGAAAAATTAAGCATCAGAACTGATGAAATAAAAACCTTCCATGATAAACAAAAGTTAAGAGAATTCACAACTAGAAAGCCTAGACTATAAAACAGATTCAATAAAATATTCATAAAGAAGAAATGAAAAATAAAAGTGAAAACCAGCAAAGGGAAGAACAACACTAGAAGAAAAGTCAATCAAAGGAGAAACTAATTCAAAGAAAAAACCAGCAATAAATGGAAAAAACAGGGAATACAAATGTAAATGGCCTTAACTCAACAATCAAAAGACATAGACAGGGGCTGGGGTTGTGTCTCAGTAGTAGAGCACTTGCCTGGCATGTGTGAGGCACTGGGTTCAAGCCTCAGAACTACATAAAAATAAATAAATAAACATATTGTGTCCATCTACAACTAAAAAAAAAAAAAGACAAAAAATGGCAAATTGAATTAAAAACAAGAACCACCAATATACTGTCTTCAAGAGACTCACCTCATAAGCAAAGCCTTCTACAGACTGAAGGTAAAAGGATGGGAAAAAATATCATTCACATGGATCTCATAAACAAGCAGGGGTTTCTATCCTCATATCAGATAAAGTGTATTTTAAGCCAAAGTGAATCATAAGGGACAAAGAAATACATTTCATATTGCTTAAGGGAATTATATGTCAACAAGACATACTAATCATAAATATTTGTGTTCCCAAATGGAGCATCTATATACATCAGACAAACCCTTCTCAATTTCAAGAATTAAATAGACCACAACACCATAATACTGGGTATCTTAGTCACTCCCCTTTCACAATTGAATAGATCCTCCAAGCAAAAACTCAATAAAGAAACTATAGAATAAAAATACAATTAATAATTTAGACTTAACAGACATATATAGAATATTTTATCCATCAAGGACTGAATACACTTTCTTCTCAGTGGCACATGGATCATTCTTTAAAATAGACCATATCTTAGGCCACAAAGCCACTCTTAGCAAACACACACACACACACACACACACACACACACACATACACACAAAATAAAGATCATACCTTGCATTATATCAGTCCCAATGGAGTGAAATTAGAAATCAATAAAATAAAAAATAGAAGCTACTCTAATACCTAGAGAATAAATAATATGCTATTGAATGATGAATGGATAGCAGAAGAAATCAGAGATGAAATAAAAAAATGTTTAGAGGTAAATGGGAATAGCAATACAACATATCAAATCTCTGGGACACTATGAAGGCAATTCCAAGAGGGAAATTCTTGTTGATGTATGATTCCCTTTAGAATTGAACTCATTCATTAAAAGGATAGAAAGTCACCAAATAAATAACTTAACCTTCCATCTCAAAGCCCTAGGAAAACAAAAACAAACCAACATCAAAAACAGTAGAAGACACAAAATAATTAAAATCAGAGCTGAAATCAATGAAATTGAAACAAAACAACAAAAAACAATTCAAAAAATCAATGAAACAAAGTGAGTTCTTTGAAAAAATAAATAAAATTGATAAACCCTTAGCCAAGTTAATGAAGAGGAAGAGAGAGACAACTCAAATTACTAAAATTCATGATGAAAAAGAAAAGAAATCATGATGAACACTACAGAAATACAGACAATAATCAGAAACTATTTTGAAAATGTATTCTTTAATAAAATATAAAATCTGGAAGACATTGACAAATTTCTAGAAACATACAAACTACCCAAATTGAATCAGGAGGATGTAGAAAATTTAAACAGATCAATTTCAAGTAATGAAATAAAAGACATCAACATAAGCCTACTAACAAAGAAAAACCCAGGACCAGACAGATTCTCAGCTGAGTTCTACCAGACCTTCTAAGAAGAATTAACACCAATATTCCTCAAATTATTCCAGGAAATAAGAAAGGAGAGAACCCTTCCAAATTCATTCTATGAATCTAGTATCAACCTGATACCAAAACCAGACAAAGACACAGTAAGGAAAGAAAACTCCAGACCAATATCCCTGATGAACATAGATGCAAAAATTCTTTAAAAATACTGGCAAATTTCATACAAAAACATCTTAAAAAGATAGTGCACCATGATCAAGTGGGGTTCATTCCAGGGATAGAAGGTTAGTTAAACATATTGAAATCAATAAACATAATTCATCACATTAATAGACCTAATGACAAGAATCATATGATTATCTTAATAGATGCAGAAAAAGCATTTGACAAAATTCAGCATCCACTCATGTTCAAAACACTAGAAAAACTAGGGACAGTAGGAACATACCTCAATGTTGTAAAAACTATCTATGCTAAACCCAAGGCCAACATCATTCTAAATGGAGAAAAATTGAAGGCATTCCCTCTAAAAACTGGAACAAGACAAGGATGCCCTCTTTCACCATTTCTATTCAACATAGTCCTTGAAACTCTAGCCAGAGCAGTTAGGCAGAAGGAAGAATTTAAAGGGATATGAATAGGAAAAGAAGAACTAAAACTATCTTTATTTGCCAATGACATGATTCTATATCTAGAAGACCCTAAAAACCCCATCAAAATTTTTCTAGAACTAAGAAATGAATTCAGCAAAGTAGTAGGATAAAGTTAACACACATAAATCAATTATGTTTCTATACATCAGTGATGAATCAACTGAAAGAGAAATTAGGAAAACTATCCCATTCACAATAGCCTCAAAATATATATGTAATATTTGGGAATCAATCTAAGAAAAAGTGAAAGACCTCTACAATAAAAACTACAGAACACTAAAGAAAGCAATTGAAGAGAACTTAGAAGATAGAAAGATCTCCCATGTTCATGATAGGCAGAATTAATATTGTTCAAATGGCGATACTACCAACAGTGCTACACAGATTTAATACAATTCTTATTAAAATTCCAAAGACATTATTCACAGAAATAGAGAAAAAAGGGCCCAGAATAGCCAGAAGCAATCCTCAGTGAGAGAAGTGAAGGAGCAGGCTTCACCATATCAGACCTTATATTGTACTACAGAGTTACCATAATAAATACAGCATGTTATTGGCACTAAAACCAACATGAAGACCAATGGTACAGAATAGAAAATATAGAGACATACCCACATAAATACAGTTATCTCATGCTAGACAAAGTTTCCACAAATATGCATTGAAGAAAGATAGCCTCTTTAACAAATGGTGCTGAGAAAACTGCAAATCCATATGTAATAAATGATACCCTATCTCTCACCCTGCGCAAAACTCAACCCTAAGTTAATCAAGAACCTGGGCATTAGACCAGTCACTCTGCACCTACTAGAAGAAAAATAGGCCCAAATCTCCATCATGTTGGCTTAGTAACCAACATCCACAATAAGACCTCTTAAAATGCAAGAAGTAAAATCAAGAATCAATAAATGCGATGGTATCAAACTAAAAATCTTCTTTTCAGCAAAGAAAGCAATCAAGAACATGAAGAGAGCCTACAGAATGGGACAAAATCTTTGCTACCTGCAGCTCAGATAGAGCCTTAATCTCCAGGATATATAAAGAACTAAAAAAACTTAACACCAAAAAAACTCCAAGTAACCCCATCAATAATTGGACAAAGGAACTGCATAGATGCTTCATAAAAGAAGAAATATGATTGGTCAACATCTCTAGCAATTAGAGAAATGCAAATTAAAACTACCCTGAGATTTTATCTCACTCCAGTCAGAATGGCAATTATCAAGAATACAAGTAACAATAAATGTTGGTGAGGTTGTGGGGAGAAATGTATACTGACACATTGCTGATGGGACTTCAAAGTGGTGCAACCACTCTGGAAAGTAGTGTGGAGACTTGGAATGGAGACATCACACCCAGTTATCCCACTCCTTGGCATATACACAAAGGACTTAAAAATCAGCATACTATAGCAACACAGCCATGTCAGTGTTTATAGCAGCTCAATTCACAATAGCTAAGCTATGGAACCAATCTAGGTGCCTTTCAACAGATGAATGAATAAAGAAAATATGGTATATATGCACAATGGAATATTGCTCAACCATGAATAAAAATGAAATTATGGCATTTGCCAGTAGTTGAATGGAACTAGAGACTATCTAAGTAAAATAGGCCTATCCAAAAATAAACAAAGACTGAAACTTCTCTTTGATGTGTGGATGCTAATACACAATAAGGTGGGTGGAGGCAGGAAGAATAGAAGTACTTTGACATAGGGGATTAAAGGAAGGGAGGAGAGATGAAAATAGGAAAGACAGTAGAATGAATCAGACACTACTTTCCTATGTTCATATATGAATACATGACCAATGTAACTCCACATCATGTACAACCACAAGAATGGGAAGTTATACTCCTGGATGTATGTTCTGTTGTCATATATAACTAAAAAAGAAGAAATACAAATCCCTTAAAAATATAATAAGGCTGATTTTCCAAAAATAAAAGAAAAAAAAAGAAACTGTCAAACTGTTTTTCAAAGTAAATGTGCCAATTTACACTCCCATCAGCAGTGTATGAGAATCCCAATATACTTGGAAATGCTTGGTATGTCCAGTATATTTAATTTTAGATATTCTAGTGGGTATATGGTAGTATCACTTTGTGGTTTTAATGTTAATTTCTCTAACAATGGATGATGTTGTGTGTGATTCGTGTGCTTATTTGCTTGCCATTAGTCAATTTTGTTTGGCAAATTATCTGTGAAATTTCCCCATTTTAACAGTTTTTCACTTTTTTCCTATTGTGTTCTTATAGATCTTTATGTATTTTAGATAAAAATTCCTTATCAGATATGAGATTTTTCAAATATTATCTCCTAGGTTGTGATTTGGTCTCTTTATCCTTTCAATTGCTTCTTTGGAGAGTAGAAGTTCTTCATTTTATTACTTTTATATTTTATGAATTGTACTTTTGATGACTAATGTCTTTTCCTAACCCAAAGTACAAGACATTTTTCCTGTTTTATTTTGGAAATTTTATAGTGTTAAATTTTACGTTTATGGCTATGATCCTTCCTGAGTTAGTAGTTGTATGTGTCCAAAGTATAGATTATAATTCATGTTTTTTTTTTAATATCCATCCAATTGTTTCAACATTTGTTAAAAAGATTATCCTTTTTCTTCTGAATTGTATTTGAAGCTCTCTGGAAAATTAATTGGCTATGTGCAGACTTGTCTATTTCTAGACTATTATATTCTATTGATCTGTTTATCTTGAAGCAAATAATTTTGTATTGATTACTATAGTTTTATAACAAATCTTGAAGTGAGATAGAATTTTGTTTCCTCAGAGTTGTTTTGATTTTGAGTACTTCGCGTTTCTAAGTGCATTTTAGAATTTCCTGAAAATTTTTACAAAAGAGCTTCTGGTATTTTGATTGCAAGTATGTTGAATCTGTATATCAATTTTGGAAGAAAGTCACCTTAACTAAATTGAGCCTTCTAACCCACAGTTACGCCATGTCTCTCCATTTGGTTAGGTCTTCTTTATTTTTTCAATAATTGACAGTTTTTAGTGTTAGGTCTGGAATATCTTTTAACAGATTCATCTCTAAATAGTTTGTATCTTTATGCTATGATAAATTCTTTTTTAAAAAAATTTATTGCTAGTATATAGAAATTCAGGGGATGCTTGAATTTGATCACTTATTCTATAATCTTAAAAACTCACTTGGATCTAGTAGCTGCAAAAATTTTCAGCATAGATATGTTTTCTAGGCATTTGCAAGTAACAAGGTACATCAATGGGTGGTGGGAGTAGGAGGGAAATTTTGGATGACCACCATACTTACATTCTTGTGATTGGATTATTTAATTGATCGTGGTGTTAGGGATTAGAAATATGGAATTAAGAAGATGTTCAGCAAAAAGAAATGTGACTAAATTCAGTGTTGAATATATTAAGTCTATGTCCCCATCAGAAAACAAATGGAAATGGCAATAGGATCCATGTTCTGGGGATCTATCAGGAATGAAGATATTCATTTGGGAGTCATTAATTTAGATTAGGGCCTGCTTTGTAGAAATATATAGAGCAAAAAAGAAAAAGAAGATCGTCAAGGAAAGAACTCTGGGGAGCCTTATGTTTTATTTAGAATTGAGAGATATGGATATTTTCATGGGCTAAGAGCAAAGAAAGGAAATTAGTTTAGAGGAGGACTTCAGTGTCCTTTGCCATAGCACTTTGTTTAGACTTAGTATTATCTTTTGAGTCCAAGAGAAAGCATATTGTTTCCCACTGGAGGTCATAAATTTTGTCTCTGCCTTTAAATGGACTGAGATCACTAAAAAATGAATTTGTTCCTTATTCTGACATTGCATTTCTGAAATTGCAAATCCAAGGGACAGATTCTGGATGATTGCGTGTCTACCTATATGTCATAATAAAAAAATATGAATTAAAATACCCCTTTTGTAGTTATATAAACAATGCATACATAATTTAGAAAAATAAGAATATAAAACAAATAAAATTAAAATCCAAACAAAGCATCTCATTCCCACTCCCTTGGGATCATCTCTGTTAATACCTTAGTAGATATTAATTTTATCTGTCTGGCTTTGTAAGCTTCTTTTCTTAGTCAATTATCCTTACCTTTCCAGTTCAGTAAATTTTTATCTCATCTAATACCCAGATCATATTTAAATTTCTAAAATTGGCTAAAAAACGTCCTCTGTAGTTGTTTGTCATTATTGACTAAGCAGCAAACAGATCACTCTGCAGAACTGAACCTAGGTCATAAAAGGTAATAGATCGTCTGACTTGTTCACTTGGATCACTTGTCTCTGAAGCCTGAGCTTCATGTGATAAGTCTGAGACTGCCACGTTGTAATGAAGTCTGAACCATGCGGAGGAGCTTGTGTGGAGATTTGGGCCAAGTGCCTGAGTAAGTATTTGACATGTGAGGAAGTGAACTTTTGAGGTGACTCTGATCTCCACCACCGTCTGACTGTAGCAACCTAGGAACACTCACTCAATTTGGAGCCACCTAACTACCAAACTCTCAGAACCGTGAAAGTTAAGAATTAAGAAATGATGTCGCTTTGAGCCACTAACGTTTGAGATAATCTGTTATGCAAAAATAAGAGAAATGGAACACCAGCTACTCATTTCTAAGTTACCTCAGCACCCTTGATTTTTTATCTTAGTTCATCTAACACTAGATTAACCATTTCCTCTTTGAAATACTGTCTTAGTTTTATCACTTTGAAAAACTACCTGGGAAAATCAAGTTAAAAAGGAGTAAAAACTTATTTTATGACTTAAGGTTTTAGAGGTTTCAGTCCATGGTTGCTTGACCCTATAGGTGTGGGCTTGTGATGAGGTAGTATATCATGGTGGAAATGCATGGCAGAGGACATCTGTTAACCTCATGGTGCCCAAGAAGTAAAAGAGAGAAATGAAGGGGCTAGTGTCCCAATATCCCCTTCCAGGGCTCATGCACAATGGCCCAACTTCCTCATACTATTCCCCAATTCCTGAAGGTTCCACCACTTCCCATCAGTGTCATCAGCTGGGGAGTCAAGTCTTCAACACATGGTCTTTGGGGAACATATAGGATCCAAACCATAACATATATGTAGAGTCATTTCTGTTCTCCTGACTAGGACCCTCTCTGGTTGGGCTTATACACAACAACAAGGAAAGGTTGAAAAAAATCTCCAAAAAACTTCAGATCACATGCTGATCTTTTAGCAACAAAGGAATATGATATTTATCATCAACTGGCTTTGAAGAAGCTGTCTCGTAAAATTTATGTTCTCTTAGAAGTTATAAATACAGTCTTTTCAGACAGTATAGAAAATTGCTGCACTTGAATAGGTACAAGACACAAGGATTTTAACATTTATTATTTAAAGATCTTATAAACTATATTAATTCCTTAGAGATATACTTTTTTCTTTACTAAAGCAAACTGCCTTTCATTCCTGTGTTATCTACTCAAAGGCAGAAAGATTTTGAAACATACTTTTAATTTTATTTCTACTTTAATGTCTTTTCCTAAGGAAAGTTTGTGTGTGTGTGTGTGTGTGTGTGTGTGCACGCGCGCGCATGTCAAGCATTCCATGTAGGATTCTTAAGACTGGGATCTTAGATTTATGTACCTGGAGGAAGCAATTCCAAAGTGAACTGCATGGGCTCTTTCTCTCAGGATGTGAAACTCTGCTGGATACTGTAGGGGATCACATTTTACAATCTCAGAGCACTCAGGTCCCAGGCTGGTTGGATTCCAGGAAGCTAGATTTTGGTGCTGTTCCATGGAAAGGGTTTAGAAATTTCTCAAACAGGCTTTGCCTCAGTTAATTCCAGGTGCTTTGTGGGCTAGAGCCTGCTCTTATATTGATATCATGATATTCATTCAGATCTCATGTTTCCCTTGCTCATTAATTTCTTTGTCCTCTCTGATTTTGGTCTGCATGCTACCCATGATCAGGGTGACCTCTAACTGCTGAGGTCTCTCTCATTTCCTGGGGTTCCATGACATAGTAGAGAGTACAGTAGGAGACTCTAGTTCATAAGACTGCAGAAAACCAGTCAGTTTTGCTTCCCCAAACTATAGAACCAGCCTCCATTGGGCACTGAATTGCAGCTTTATCCTAATTTCCAAATTGTTGGCCCTGCCTATGCAACTGGCTTTCCACCTGTATCGAGTTCATTGAATCAGTCCCTGGTAGTACTGGAGACTTACCTTGGCCCTGATCCTGGACCCTGGCATACTCTGATGGTCTCAAAACCTGTCTCATTCTGGCCTAGTTTTGCTTGTTCCCTCCTTAACACACATGGCTGAAATCTGTTTCCCACTTACCTGGGCACAGAATCGAGTCTGTTCCTAAAGAGTGAAGACTCAGACTCATGACCAGTCCTCCACCTCATTCCAGTCATGCATTGAATAAGACCCCTGCCTGGCTTCTTCTGCAGCCATGGGTCACCTGCTTCACTCCTCACTGGATACAGGTGCTCATTTGAATGTCAGATTTGCATTTGCCACACTCTGGAGCCTGATTATTCTCTTTGGTCTGTGTTGCCCTACCTGGTGTTTTCTGTTCCTAATTTTCTTCCCTTTTCCTCTCATTTCCTCCTACTCCTTGTTTAAGCCAGCCTGAATGAGAATACTTTTCAGTCTTAACCTTTTCTTTGGTATCTATGCAGTTTTACCTTTATTCTTGTCCTAAATAAAAGCACAAAAAACTTTGCATTGAAATTTGAGAGGGGAGAAAGATAAATGCCTAGGTCAATTTGCAAAGCCAGATGCTGTGGAGCCCAGCAGGTGTGGAATACAAGGGGGAAATAATGGAGAAGCAGGTGATCAGCATGTATCAGAAGAAACTAATAGGAAAGAGGATCCCCAACAATACTTATGGCCTCAGGAGGGAATATATTCAACAATGTACAGAGTGTGGCAATAAACAAAGTGAATTTAAAACTTAGCCTGACTGTAAATATGATCTCATAGGTATTCTTGAAGGTTGGTAGTTTGCAACAGTGGTAATGGAACAATGCCTCCGTTGGAAGCCAGTCTTAGTTTGGGAGATATCCCTAACTATTCATGAGGCCTCTCTGATTTTTATCATTGAAAATAGATGGAACTGAATTTTACTTCTATGTTCCTTTCCAGTTTTGACCTTCAAGGAGCATTGCTCCTGGCTCACCCTCACAATTGGATCTGTACATTATGAATTCAGCAAACTGCTATATTCAGGCTCTTTAGAAGTATACAACTCCCAGGAATGGTAGAAAAATTACAGTCGTTGGGAGATGATGGTATATAAAGCAAGTTACATAATTCTGAAACCCCAGTCATTGTTGTGCAACATTTAATTACTGGTTTAATACAGATCATAACATTTGGATATCTGGCTTTTATGAAAGATCTGCTACTACCCAAATTTTTTACAGTCATTTATTACTTTGGGCAATTTAATTCTTTTCCTCATTGATGCTTCCAAAAGGGTCCTTTTTATTCCATTTTGGTACTGGGGATTGAACCCAGGGGCATTTCACCACTGAGCTACATCACTACCCCTTTTTAGTTTTTATTTTGAGACAGGGTCCCTGAGTTGCTCAGGTTGGCCTCGAACTTGTGATCCTCCTGCAGGTGTGCACCACCATGTCACCCTTCCAAAAGTTTCCTAAGAGATATTTGAGTAAAACTTTGTTACTCTGTACCGTGGGGGAGCCTTGTTAATAGAATAAAATAGCATTAAAATAAGAAGACTTTTATGGTTCTAGAGATGGAAGTAGGAACTTTGTTTCAGTCAGAAATACAAGAAACATCAACAACTTGGTCCTTCAGTTCTGATACCACAGTGTCCTTAAGTAGAATGCAAGATTCAATCAGAGTTGCATTTGAATTCCAACTTTGCTTTAATAAATTTGAGTAAGGTATTCAATGTCTCTGCATCTTGATTTTCTCATATATAAAATGGGGACCATATTACTTATTATACAGACTTACTTTAAGGACTAAAAGAAGTAACATGGAACATATTTTTGGTACACAAGAAATAATAAATGTCACTTTTATCATTGATATTTATTATTTACAAAGCATACAAAATCAAGACTCTTCAAATAGTGGCATACCTATATAGGTTAGATTGAATTTCTCACTTCAGATGATGAAAGTATCCAGCATCTTGTCTTTAATTACATTTCACAATTTAATATGAAATTTGAGTTCTAAGAAATCAAGGAAAATGTAGTTCACAAATGAAAAGAAATAAGAATATTTCAGCATTCAAAGCAGCCAACATTCAAACCATTTAAATACCTTTACATTCCCAGGTGAAAAGCAACTTTTCAGTTGCCTGTCCCAGCTATGATATTATTTATAAAAGAGCAACAACAAAGTTTAAGGCATATTTCTATTCAAAGAACTAATCCAAGTTATTGAACAAGGCACAGTGGAACTTTTTACTTGCCTTCTTACCTTTTTTTACTTGTAAACTGAGTAGATAATTAACAGAAGTGGTAAAAACATATCTTTGGGCAAAGAGTGCTTTGGGCTACGCCTGTTCTAAACTGGAGCTGTAAAGTATGAACCGTTTTTATGAAGAAAGTGAGGGAAACCAGGTGACATATGTAGCATATTAAGAACTTTCAAGAACAAAATATTTGGGCAGATTTTCTAACTTAGATCATGCCTTGGGGGGCAGGGATGGTTTGGCGAACAGTGAAAGCAATGGCTTAGAATTCCATGATGTCTTCTAAGTATTTATGGATGTTCAATAATCTGTATGTATAGCTATGCACTATGTTTTGAATAAATAGACTGCTTTCCAGTTTTCTTCCATTGCTGATGATAGTAAGCAAAGGAATTAATTGTTTTCCTTTAAATGTGCAAGTGAGATTTGTTTGTTTTTACTGGGTAGTGGCTTTTCTTTAACATTCTTAGGAATGATAACAGCACTGATTATTATTAACTTCTGTCGATACTTTCTATGCCTGTGTTAGGGATCACCCTTAGTGGCTTCCATATTCCCTATACTTACTTCATCTCTGTCATCATGTTGTCAAACTGTGCCAAAAGTTTGCTGAGTGCAGGAGCTTCAGGAGTTTTGAATCCTTACTGTTCAGCATGATGTATGCTCTGAGAATCCTTAAGTATCAGAAATGGCTTTGGGTAGGGTTTAGGCCAAAGTTAACCTTTTTCAAATCCTGTGAAGGTTGATGTGGTGAGGGAGAAATTGAAGTTAAATTAGCTTAGCAGTTCTCTGTAAGGGAAGCACACTCCCCCTGGGGGACATTCTGGGAAGCACAGGGATATTTGATGGTTAAATGATGGGGTAAGTAGTTGTGGGAAAGGTACGTCACTGCTATCATTTACCAAACTCAGATTCAGGGATTTTAGATATCTTGCCATACATAGAAGGGTCCTGAAGAGCAAATAGATATCTTACATCTTGCACTACTTTCATGTTATCTTAGCCTAAACATGAACTCTACCTATCATAGAAACACAAAGGGCTTTTTATATAGCTGCAATAAACTGTTATTTTCTAGGAAATTAAATGCCTATTAAATAAGGGAAGTGTGTACTAATTTATTTTATTTGGAAATTTTTTAAATTCATCACTTCAGAAAATCATACTGTTGACTGCAATGTTGTTCATGCAAATGAGTAGTTGCTGTGACCTATCCATGTCGGTTTGCATGTGTAATAATGTGTGAACCATGACAGTTTGACTGTCATATCTGGTGAGTGGTGGTTTTATGTTTACTGCACACACCACCTCAATATATCTACTGTAAGTCAGGTTCAAGGTTTACATAATGCAACATGTTTGGTATAGTAGTTAGCTAGGGCTGCTGTGACAAAATTCTACAGACAGCATGCCTTAAATAATAGGAATTGATTTTCTCAGTTCTAAAGCCTGGAAGTCCAAGATCAAGGTGCTAGTACGGTTCATTTCTCAGAAAGCTTCTTTCCTTGGTTTGTAGATGGGCACCTTCTCACTGTGTGTTCACATGGTTGTCTCTTGGTGTCAATCTGTTTGGTTTCTCTCTGTCTGAGATGCAATCTCCTCTTAGCACACCAAGCATATTGGATCAGGACTCACCCTCAGAGCCCCAGCATAGCTTAATTACCCCTTTGACAGTCCTATTTCGAGTATAGTCACAGTCTGAACTACTGAAGGTTGGAGCTTCAACATATGTACTTTTGGGGAATGCAGTTCTCCCATAACATATATTTTTTTAATGTTTTGGTGTCCTTTTTTTCCTTCTTCATGCTAGAATCAAGGTATTATATTGCATTTTTGTGTGAAGATAGGTACATATTTTCAAAATTCCTTTTCAGAATCTTTTAGCTAGAAGTCTTCTCAGTCTTTATCAGATTTTAGACAGGTAATTAAATTCATGTACCTGATAGAATGCAACATTCCCAGTAAAATACAGGGGTACCCTATATCCAAATGCATTGATTTTGCTAGAGCAAATATTCACAAGTAGGTGGGATAAATGGAATAAGTTGCCCTCATCAGTTTAGGTCAGGATATGCTATCATGTGAGTTTTGGCATCAAATTTTGAAACAAATTGTAAGTTTTCAGAATTTGTTGGGCTTTAGCATTTGGGAGAAGAAACTATGGAATGAATGCATTATCTCTGTGTGGATATTTCAGAATAGTAAAAGGGGCATTCAGATATTTGGCATGAAAGGAAGTTTTGGCCAGGATACAGTTGGGGGACCACTGATAGAGTTGAAGAAACTCAAACTTTCAAGTAACCATACTCAGGGAATGTTGAATGAATTATGACCCATACTTAGCATCTGAAATGGTTCTCTGAGGCTAGAATCCATTCATAAAGTATTGAAACGTAGGAGCCAGGTTATTCATCTCCACTTGCTTTTACAAGAGATTGCTCTTGGGGCCATTGGTGCTTTGTTGATATGAGAATGTTATTTAGGCTTCTAAAAGATGAAACATAAAACAAGAATGCAAAAAGCTAGATGAGCTCTCCAGATTGTCAAAATGAGGTTTTGTCCTTTTCCATTTCACGTAAAAGCCCAGCTGTGCCACCTTCTAAAATTGGAAACTATTCATGTGCTCACCAGGTGCCAGGGCATAAAAATCAAAAGTGGAGAAAGCTGAAACAAGATATTTCACAAATAGGGGAAATGAGAATAAGGAAAGAGGTAAATTAAAGGGTGGAAAGGGAAAATAGCCATATGGAAACATTTTGGTGGGGTAAATTGCACATAGAATTTTATTTAATAGAGTGAATTTATTGGAGAAGAAATGATCATTAATTTACCTAATTGTTTTAGTTGGGCTTGCTCCTATGGATCCATTCATTCAAATTCTTTGGCTTATATTTAAAAACATAGGACTCAAAGCCAGTTAGTAGGGAATTTTGGAGTAAATCCAGACCTACCAATTCTGAGTGCAGTTTTCTTTCACACCAAGAGGTTGCACTTGAGTGGAGACAGAGAATGTGGGGAAAAGACATAAGTTGTTTACAGGGAAGCACAGGTGTTATCTGTGTGTTTGGGAACCATGTGTAGAGACCAAGGAAAGTGGGAGGGTTGAAGAGCAGAAATTCTAAATCTGCTAAAAAAGAGGAGTGACATTGGCAGCAGTGGAGATGATTGGAAAAAGGAGAACGAAGAGTGAAGTTCTTCTTTAGATATTCTATTTAGGTGACAGAATCATACTACTTAAGAGGGCATGTAGAAATAGCTTGGAACCATCAACATATTTTCATTCAAATTCTTCATGTTCCTAAATCCAATCTCTGTATTTATCATCTTCAGGTAACAATTACATTTGGAATTTTGGTTTCTAGGGAAATGAAGTACTAGGAAGGAACAACACTTTTGGTGAATTTTCCCGTGACTCAGGGGTTGTTGGGTATAAACAACAGAAGGCTACTCAAGCTAACTTACATGAGTTAACTAGAGGTTTACTGGGAAGGACATAAGGTCGGTCTTAAAAGAAGCCAAGAGCTGGAAACCACCAGGAATTTGCTTTTTGAAGCTCATAGAATTGCTCTGTTGTAATTCCAAGTAATCTAATTGGGGCATCCAAGGAATAGGATTGTATGACCCACTGCCCAACCTGCAGAGCTGCTAGAACCGGCACCATGAAGAGACGAGGTGAAGGACAAGAGACTTGAAAATTTATCTGCTGATGTTATTGGTGCGGTACTCTACTGAATATGTGGAGGAAGATGTGTCTAGAGCAGGTTTGTGGAATTATACCCAGATAACAAATTTGCAAGCCTATGTTGCTGGGGTGTATTATTTGTCAAATTTGTTTAAATCTTTGCTGTATTGCAGCTGACATTCTAGTGGAAGAAAATGGACCAGAAGAGAAAAATAAACATGAAGAATAATTAAGCAGTTTAAGGGTAATAGTGTCAGAAGGGGTACAATTTTATCTAAGCTGTCAGGGAAGGCAGCAGTGAAAGGTAGGACCACTGTATGATTGATTGTCTAATGAGAATACTTTGATATGAAAGAATGCATCATTTAGTTATTTTTCTAAGATAGCAGGCATTGGCTGTGAATGTTCCAGGCAACTTAGAATGTATGGTACCCCACAGATAGTATGGTTTTGGAACAGAGACCAGGAGAAACTGGGGAGCAGATAGTCTATTTATCTAAGGCAAAGTGGTCCAAGAAGAAGAAAATCTTGAATCATTCCACATTAATATTGGACTGGGTATTGGGCATTTATAATTTTAGACAAGGAGAGGATACCATCATGGTCTTGCCTTCCTAGGAATGCCACTTCAGGGAGTAGCTTATGAGGACTGGTTAGCCTGCCCTGTCAGAGCCTGACCCTGATATGGGAGACTGTAGGTAGGAGCTGAAGCCTTGCTGGTTGCCTGGCAGCTTTCTCCAACCTGTGTGCACAGAGATGGGGGGGAGGTATTTTCCAGGGAGGTTGCTCTGCAAAAGCCTCAGTTGTGGCTCCATTTTGAGGAGCACTTTCTATCTTGAGATGTGGTTCACTCAAAGTCTGGTGACTGCAATCTATGAGGTAACTGCTGTGCCTCTCTTCTGGGTGTGCCCTTGGTCTCCTACAGGAGCTTCTGCTTCTAAGGGTGCTCACAGAGCTTGGATTGCTCACCCTGTGGCTGTTGGCTGTCATGGTTTGGGTCATGGAGCACCATGCAACATCTGTCCTTTTGCTACATGTTTTGTGTGTCTGACTCAGCTCACTTGGATCAAGTTCTGTCAAGAAACCCACTCTGGAGTGAGGGAGCTGAATGGGGAGGTTGGACCATTTATGCCTCTTTAACTTCACTTCCTCCTTCTCATCACAAAATACCTATGAGCATGAAGATATTATGCTGGATAATAACAGCAACACCACAAGAAGATGAAGTTGTTACTCACTGGGGTCTACTTTTGACAGAGCCTTAAAACAGTAATGTTTTTTCTCACCCACCTGTGACACAGGTATAATTCGGCTAGATGGGTCTGTGTGAAGTTACTTATGCTTTATCATTTTGACCTTCAGGAATAACCATTTCATATAGTTAGAACTAACATGTGTAGGGAAAGAAAGGGAAGTTCAAGGGAAAACTTGAACTTCACACACTTTGACACACACCTTGACTCAGAGCCAGTATTTGAATGTGAGGCATTTGGCTCCCAAGTGCAGGGTGCTTCCACTATGCCATTTAAAGTGGATTCATTGGTTCTTTCTTTGAAGAGCTTTCAGGCTAGAATGTACAGATGCAGAGGGATTTATAGAGTTTGCAAAATCCTATAATCCTGTAAAACACTGACCTAATGCTGAGATATCCGGAACAGAGCATGAGACCCTAATATCCCAGCTTGTGAACACCAAGAAGGCATAGAGTATGAAATCTGAAAGGGAAATGAATCAAACAATTAGTAGGAGTCTGGATAGAATGATCTGTGAGGACGTTGCTGGGGTCTGGATGTGAGACAGGACCCTTCTGGAAGCTGGGCACTGTTTCCCAATGGAGGTTCCTTAAAACTCACCTCACTTATGTGGGGCATCACCTAGGCTGGGAAACTAGATTCTACTGCAATGGAACCGGAACCAGTAATAGGAATGAGACCAGGAACCAATGAGACCTCTGCCTCTTTGTCCTGCCCCTGCTTCTGTTTTCTCTGCACATCTGTATTCTCTTTTCTCTTCTCTTTATAGCTTTCTCAGTTTTCTTATGGAAAATTATTACTCCAAGATTGTCCTTAAACTCCATTGCCCATGAAGACAGATGACAATCACTTCATACCACTTATAAATTCTTGGAGAGAGTAACCAATGGGTCAGTGTTGGGTAGAGGTCTCCTGAGGCCAGGATAGAACCTGTTTTAGTCAGTTTTTTCACTGCCGTGACTAAAAGCATCTGACCAGAACAACTATAGAGGAAGAAAAATTTATTTAAGGGCTCACACTTTCAGAGGTCTTAGTTTGAAGAAGACCAGCTCCATTCCTCAGGGCTCAAGGTGAGGATGAACATCACAGTGGGAGAGTGTGAAGAAGGGAAGCAGCTCACATGGTGATCAGAAAGCAGAGAGAGAGCGAGACTCCACTCTCCAGATAGAAAATATATACCCCATTGCCACACCCCCAATGAACCACTTCCTCCAGCCACACCCCGCCTGCCTCCAGTCACCACTCATCTAATCACATCAGGGATTAGTGCACTGATTGGGTTAAGACTCTCAAAACCCAATCATTTCTCCTCTGAACCTTCTTGGATTGTCTCACACCTGAGATTTTGGGGGACACCTCACATCCAAACCTTAACAGAACCCATTACCTGCAGCCATATCTCAGGTGAAATATACACACTTTGAGGGGGAGACACCGCACAAAGGACAAGTTGACTTGTTTGCTATCCCCGGCATCAAGCCAAATTATAAAGCTGGAGATGTTTCTTATGATGCTTCTCTTTTCTTCTTGTGTGTCACTGCTCACTCAGAAATCTTCACAATCTCAGAAACATTATATTAGGGTTCATCTTCTCTTTTCCTAAGTTATCCCATACCACAGGAAGCTGTGGTGCTGTTTCCATGATACCCCAGGGGAGAGTGGTTCTAGAATAGGACCTGTTCTGATCTTACACAATGTGCATAGGAGTGGTTATAATCAGTAAGATTTTCCAAAAGATTATAGGCAGAAAAATTTAACAAATCCTTTAAGACTTGCAAGAGTCGTTATAGAGTCAGCCATCCTTGACTGTCTGGAAATGTTCCTATTTTAGTATTCAAAATACCTAGTCCCCAGAAGTCCCCAATCTATGGCAAACCAGGACTATTGTTCACCTGAATAGCCCAATGAATGCCTTGTTTGGCTCTCTGGATTAGTTATTGAGGGTAAAGAAGCTTGTTTTCCTTCTCTTTCTCATAAAGTGATTCAGTTAATCCACACTGCTTATCCCTACAAATCTATACATGCTAAATGTTTTGTATTTTTTTTTAACTGAGATTCAATAAGTATTCAACAGTGTCAGGTATGAATTGACTCCAGAGTACTTATGTGTGAGAAATATTTCACTGTGGAACTTGCTTTTCTCAAACTTCCATCTGCATAGGAATCCTCTGGGGACCATGATTAAGGCAGACTCTGATATAGTAGATCTCAGTGGTGGGTCTAGGGGTCCACATTTGTAGCATGCTTTCAAGCTACATTATGCTGATAGTTTGAGCACCATGTTGTGACTAGAAAGATTTTGTATTATACAACCTATTGCTTAGAAACCCCACATCTGACCAGTGAAAACTTCAGTTGGAGTATCATTTCAAGGTGTTCCTCTCTAGAATCAGTAAGAATGAGGTCTCAGTTGGTGATTGGAAAATGAATGGGAGGGTCTTGCTTTAAGTTTCCCAAAGCAGAGAGAAAAAAAGAGAGACTGGGATCATTATAATTTTTCCTGCAATACAAATATATCTTTTGGGCATCAAATTTAAACTTGTTTCCAATAATCAATTATTTTATTTTTATTCAGCTCATATTCGCTCTGCTACACATACAGAACCAGCTGTGCTGCAGGTAACAGATGGCTGAGTTTGCAAATAATTACTGACGGAATATGCAATCTATTTGCTGTCAACATTATCGCCTGATTGAAAATTAAAATTTTCTCTCACTTAGAAGCTTTTTGGGTAATGGTTTTGCAAAACCAGCTTTGTTGTATCCTATTTTTATCACTTGATGTGTAGGACACAGCATGTGAGAGCTGTTTGGAAACTCCAGCATGAAAGGACTGCAAAAATCTTACTTTTTATAATGAGTGAGTGCCACCTGAATAGCTTAGCAGAAAGCGCCTCTCTAGATTGTAGTTTGAGCTGTTGTCAGTCATCTTTTAGATTGCAGAACACCACTTGATGATCTTTGCAGATTTCTAATAGGAGTAGGAAACCCACAGAAGAATAAACTTAGGGCAGAGCTTCTAGCTGAGACCCTTCTGGAGTGTGCATACTGTGCAGGCTGGCTGGGCAGACTTTGATCCACTTTGAATGGATGCTTGTAACAAAAAGTTAGCTTGGTTCACAGCTAATGTCCTCGCAGCCTGAAGAATGTTATTAAGGCTTGATTGCAATCTCCTGACATGATAGAACTGAATTAAAGAACAGGAACTGCCTGCTTGGCAGCTCCACAGCTCCACTGGAGAGCTCAGAGAAGGCATGAGCATTAGGGAAGAAAGAGTTCTGACAGAAGCTGGGCAGGCAGACAAGGCTGTTTAATTCAAAGGGGTGGATGTTAATTAATTTATTTTGGGTGCGGGAGATCTGATTTCTAGGCTAGACTACAAGCTGTTGTCAGTGTAGTAAGGGACAATGTCCTAACAGCTGCAGGAATATCATGCATCACTCGTCTGGGTGACTGACCTCATATCTTATCCATCTTCCTGCATCCAGACAGTGTTGTGTTGGGTGGACACCAGCAGCTCATTTTTCTTACCTTTCAACGTCACTCTTATTGTGTGTGCATGTCTAGTTGCTTGTCTTTGCTCTCAGCTTCCCCCCAAACTCCCCTGGAACCTCAAAATTATCCATGGCAGGTGAAAAGATGGAAACTATGAATGAATTGGAAGTTGTCACTCTGGCTAGAATGTCATAAATTTAAGCACATGAAATCTTCATTTCTTATGCCTTTAAAATGGTTGAAATGTTGTCCTGAAAAAAAGGCTAGACATTAAAATTCACCAAAGAAAACATTAGGCGTACAGTGCCCTGATTTCCTGTCTGGTCTTCTGCTCTTTCACTGCCAAGAATAATTTTCCCTCAGTGCCATTGTTTCACATAACAAAGGATGTGTCTAATGATGTCGTCCCACTTGTAATTCTATGGAGGCCTTTATTATAGTAATTATTTTTTCAAGGCAAAAAAATGGAATGAAGTATTATAAAATACAAGCAGAAATGAATGGAAAACTTTGGGAAATCTTTAAAATTATTTTGATAAAATGGAAGAAGCACTGGATTTTTTGTACATATCTTGTTGAAGCAAGTCACTTAAAAATGTAAGGAATCCTGAACATGTTTATTAAAACTCTTTAAACTGTAGCATTTGAAGGGTAAATTTTAGTGTATGTAATTTTACCTTTATGAATTTGGTTTGAAAAATCTAAGGAATAGCTATGCTTTACCTATTCAATATGAAAATAACATGTACTCATTTGTAAATATTAAAAAAATCACAAAAGTAAAAGTAGCCATTACATCTCAACCACAAGATAGTCACATATGTATTTCTGTGTACAGTGGAATGAGATAATTGCACTCTTTAGTTCATGTCATCATAGGTCTATGCCCACAGCTTCCCTTCCCCTCTTCATTCCCTCCCATTCTGATTTTGCTCCCTCTATATTACATGTACCTACTGCAGTTTTGTCCTTTTATATTACACTTGTAAAATATTAAAGTTGCTTTGTGAATGCATTTGCTTTTACTCCACATAAATGCTATCACCTGTGCAGCCTATTATATTTATAATTCATTTTATCCAATATGGATAATATGCATTAATGACATAATTGGGTTATTTGAAAATTTATCTCATTTACTTATGTCCATTTATTCACTTTTTGATTTCAGTTTCTACATAGCATTTGGCAGTACCAGTTTCTCCAGTTCTCAGTAGCTCCACACAAGATTGAAATAAGTGTCCTCATAATCTTCCCTGATGAATCTGAGACAACTTCTCTTAGTTACATACCTGTGGGTGGGATTGCTGGGTCCTGGGATCCAGAGTGTCTGCATCAGTGTACACACCCACCAGTAATGTTAAGAGACTCTCCACTTTACATATATCCTGCAAAGGTTACGTCTTAATTAACTTTCTCTCAGTATTAAAAAAAATTCTATTGTTACATAACTTACTTTCAGAACTGTTTAACCATGAATTTTCTCCATGTTTTCAAATAGTATTCTAATGTTTATACTTACGGCTTAACATTCATTATTTAACTGTCATTTTATTGATAGCCTTTTTGTAACATTCAGGTAGACACCTTCTAAAATAGGATGTAAACCAGTCTACAGTTAAGGTAGCATAATTATCAAATTAATAAGTTAAGGTGCCCACTGATATCAGGGTGTGGCTAAGGATCTACTTCTCATCACTCTTGGGTGTTCCTAGGTGTAACTCTTTGGTTACAGGAGACTATGAAAAATCGAACACAATAAGACAAGTGATTGAATAAAGAAAAAGATGAATTGAAAAGAAACTTCCAGAGCAATTCTTTTTATTATCAACTCTAGCAATCTCATAGCTGTACATATATTTAGCCAACGGAATTAAAAAAACAGCCATAAAAAAATCATGTCTTTTATGAAGAAGGAGACCAAATATAAAAAAACTAGGCTCAAAGGCCAGAAATATGTTAGGAGAAAATGTAATTAAAAAAAAATTTCTCCATTATCAGTATGTTACTTTTCATATGTTAAACGTTACAGTTTCCTTATCCAGTTTAAGTACATTGAGCCAGTGTTTATATGATCTTTGACGGTGATTCAATATTTTCCGCTATCTGATGTACATAGGATCATTCCTCTATTCCCTTACTTCATCTTTGCTGCCACTCTTTGAGTGGTACTTTCAGATCCGTGAGTTGCTAGAAATTAGCTTTAGAGGATTCAATACTGATCTTTTGTGTAAGATATCTGATCTGGGGACAAATGCTGGAAAAGCATTTGATGAATAGATGAATGGGTTAGGAAATTAAGCAGCTATGTAAGGGGAAAAGTGAAAGAAAAAATGGGAATTGATTTTCTGACTTTTTGAAAGGCAATTAGCATTCATCACACAAAACTTAAATAGATACATAGTCTTAGATTCTGAATTCTTTGAGCCCTTAACCTTTAGCTTGAAGATTTTCTATGTGAATAGAATACAAAGTTATGCACCTAAAAAGGATTATAGAAACCCAAGTGTAGGAGGAAGATACAGTGCTGATTGGGATTATTTTCTGAAAAGAAGCTTCATTTGTCTTAAATGTGGGAAACTTCTGAAAAAGATGAAATACTTTTCCATGAAAGGACTCTTTTTTTTTTTTTTTTTTATTTACTTATTGATTCATTGAACACAAATGGAGTACAGCTATTGTTTCACTGTTTGTACACAAGGTAGAGTCACACCATCTGTGCATTCATGCATGTACACAGGGCAATGGTATCTGTCACACATTCTGTTATTAATTTTATCCCCCACCCACCCCCACCCCTCCCTTCCCTCTATGCTAGCTATCTTTCCTCCATTCTTGCCATCCTTCCCCCCCCACATTATGCATCATCATTCATATATCAGAGAGACCATTCGGCTTTTGGATTTTTGGGATTGGCTGATCTCACTTAGCATAAGAGTTTCCAACATCATCCATTTACCTACAAATACCATAATTTTATTCTTCTTTATGGCTGAGTAATATTCCATTGTGTATATATACCACAGTTTCTTTATCCATTCATCTACTGAAGGGCATCTAGGTTGATTCCATAATCTAGCTATTGTGAATTGAGCAGCTATGAACATTGATGTGGCTGCATCACTGAGGCAATCTGATTTTAAGTCCTTTGGGTATAAGCCAAGGAGTGGGATAGCAGGGTCAAATGGTGGATCCATTCCAAGTTTTCTAAGGAATCTCCACACTGCTTTCCAGAGTGGCTGCACCAACTTGCACTCCCACCAGCAATGTATGAGTGTACCCTTTTCCCCACATCCTCGCCAACACCTGTTGTTGCCTGTGTTCTTGATGAAAGACATTCTAATTGGGGTAAGATGAAATCTTAAGGTGGTTTTGATTTGCATTTCTCTTATAACGAGTGATGTTGAACATTTTTTCATAAATCTGTTGATTGCTTGTAGATCTTCCTCTGTAAAGTGTCTGTTCATTTCCTTGGCCCATTTATTGATTGGGTTATTGGTGTTCGTGGTGTAAAGATTTTTGAGTACTTGGTAGATTCTGGAGATTAGTGCTCTGTCCGAAGTGTGTGTGGCAAAGATTTTCTCCCACTCTGAAGGCTCTCTCTTCACATTGCTGATTGTTTCCTTTGCTGAGAAGAAGCTTTTTAGTTTCACTCTATCCCAATCATTGATTCGTGCTTTTATTTCTTGCGCTTTGGGAGTCATGTTAAGGAAATCTGGTCCTAGGCCAACATGATGAAGATTTGGACCTATTTTCTCTTCTATTAGGTGCAGAGTCTCTGGTCTGATTTCTAGGTCCTTGATCCACTTTGAGTTGAGTTTTGTACAGGGTGAGAGATATGGGTTTAGTTTCATTTTGCTGCATATGGATTTCCAGTTTTCCCAGCACCATTTGTTGAAGAGGCTGTCTTTTCTCCATTGCATGTTTTTGCCTCCTTTGTCAAGTATGAGATACCTGTACTTATTTGGGTTTGTCTCTGTGTCCTCTATTCTGTACCATTGATCTACCTGCCTATTTTGGTACCAATACCATGCTGTTTTTGTCACTATTGCTCTGTAGTATAGTTGGAGGTCTGGTATTGTGAAACCCCCTGCTTCGCTCTTCTTGCTAAGGATTGCTTTAGCAATTCTGGGTCTCTTATTCCTCCATATGAATTTCATGATTGCTTGCTCTATTTCTATAAGGTCCATCATTGGGATTTTAATTGGAATTGCATTGAATTTGTATAGCATTTTTGGAAGTATGGCCATTTTGACAATATTAATTCTGCCTATCCAAGAACATGGGAGATCTTTCCATCTTCTCAGATGCTCTTTAACTTCTTTCTTTAGCGTTCTGTAGTTCTCAGTGTAGAGGTCTTTCACATCTTTTGTTAGATTGATTCCCAAGTATTTTATTTTTTTTGAGGTTAGTGTGAATGGGGTAGTCTTCCTAATTTCTCTCTCAGAGGATGCATACTGCCCCCTGGCATGTTAGATGAACCCATTCGAGCCTGGTCCTTTACGACAGTGTAGAAATAGGGATGTTCCATGGCCTCTCTGGCAGTGAGCCGTGACTGGTGGTCATACCGCAGCAGCTTGTCCAAGAAATCCAAGGCCTCAGGGCTGACAAGGTGCTGGTTTTCACTGTGTACAAAGCGTTCCCATCGCTTACGCGAGTGTCTGCCCAAGATATCGTTGAAACGTGGATCTAATTCAATGTTGTATTTGTCAATATAGTCATATAAATCTTCTGTTCCCAGAACCTTGGCTATCCTCACCAACTGATCATAATTGTCGTGTCCATGGAAAAATGGCTCCTTCCGGAAGATCATACTTGCCAGCATACAACCCAAGCTCCACATATCCAAACTATAATCGTACATCTGATAGTCTACAAGTAGCTCAGGACCTTTGAAGTATCGGGAAGCAACTCTGACATTATATTCTTGGCCAGGATGGTAAAACTCAGCTAAACCCCAGTCTATTAGCCGGAGCTTTCTGTGCTCATGATCAATCATGACATTATGGGGCTTCACATCTCTATGCATAATTCCCATGCTGTGACAATAATCCAGGGCCTTCAGAATCTCATACATGTAAAATCGAATATCATAGTCTGTTAACGTCTGGTACAATTGCTTGAAGTCTGTGTTGTTTACGTGTTCAAAAACCAAGGCAGGGGTTCGTGACACAGGGTCTTTTACAATGTCTGCCAATGTGATGATGTTGGGACCGCCTCTCAAATTCTCCAAAATCTTTATTTCACGCTTAATTTTCTTCTTTTTTACTGGCTTGAGAATTTTAACAACAACTTTTTCATTATTTGTGATGTTGATGGCTTCAAATACTTCACTGTATTTACCCCGACCTAACTTTCGAACCAGCTGGTAGTCATCTTGGTTTCCCCATTCCACCACATGTGACTCATAATCCCAGTATTCTCGGGGTCTGTGTGTATTGACATCTGTGTAAACTCTGGCCCTGCTTGGCACGGGTCCCGACATGTCAGACAGGTTGGCGGACAAAGCTGAACTTGGGGCTTAAAGATGTGGCAGTCACTGTCTGCAGAGATAGCTGGGGTAAGACCTTGTTTCAGACCTGTTTTCTTCAAACTGTGGTGGAAGCGGCAGCGGCAGCGGCCCCGCTCCCCTCTCCTCACACAGACAATATGGCCAGGACTCTTTTTTGATAGTGGGATGTTACTTGCAATGCAATGCACTGTGGCTTGCATCAGGATAAAATAATTGTTATTCATGAAAGACAAATATATTCCTTAATAAGGGAGTTGAAAACAGACTATGAACTCAGAAATGTTTCCATCTTTTCCTGTATACTTTCTTGGAACAAAGAATTATATTTTTCAAAGAAACACTATTTTGCGGGTGTTACCATTTTAAATACAAATGATGACAGGTAGCTTGGGAACTTTTGAAGGTTAAAATTAACCATTCATGTTCAAATGGTTTTGTGTTGGTATTTGAACTGGATGATAACTTGAAGAGGAAGGAGTAGAGCAGGACACTTTCTGCACGGGTTAGGACTGGTCTTGTTCATATGTGCATGTTCTGAGTCAAGAGCAATACTCATTCCATGAAATGTGCTTGAAAAGTGTCTGCTAAATAAATGAATGGGAGTCAGGCGCGGTGGCGCACACCTGTAATCCCAGCACTTGGGAGACTGAGGCAGGAAGATTGCAAATTCAAAGCCAGCCTCTGCAACTTACCGAGGCCCTAAGCAACTCAGTGAGACCCTGTCTCTAAATAAAATACAAAATAGGGCTGGGGATGTGGCTCAGTGATGGAGTGCCCCTGGGTTCAAACACCAGTACCAAAAAAAAAAAAAAAAAAAAAAAGAATAAATGAATGGGCTGAGAAACTAAGCAATTGCATTTACAGAGGGAAAGTGAAAGAATAAAGATAGGGATTGAGTTTTGGACTTTCTGAAACATAAGCATTCAACTTCAATTCTAATGTTTCATTTATTTGAGACATAAAATAGTGGTATTAAATAATAGGAATTTTTTTTGCATTATCCCTTACTTTCTTCAACCTGGAAAGTGAATATATTAATATGTACCTCCTATCTTTATTTTTCCTATGCCTCTTTCTCTCTAGCCCTTTTATAACATACTATTTATTTTGCTATATAAATTACTGTGCATGCATTTTTATAGTCATCTCAATTTTTTCAGAACTAAGAATTGGGTAGCATAAATACAAATACCGATAATGATAACTATTTTGTTTAAAATCAGATTGAATTCCCTATACATAAGCCTTAATAAAGTCTTCATAAATATTTGTAAACATGTATGAAGAGTCATTATTAACACTCACTTGGATTATCACTGATTTAAACAAAATAAAAGACAATTTTACTCCAAAATACATGGCAGCCACTGTACTCCTCTAATTCCTCATTCTATCTGTTCATGTTAGTTAGTGCGTGACTCAATCATTTAGTCCCAGCTTTCCCATCTGTAAAATGGGTACTTCATAATCCCCTGTTCTCAGGAATGTTATGAGATGCAGTAACAGGAAGTCTTCTCTGCCTGTTGCACCCATTCATTCCTCCCCATCCTTATGCCTGCTGGAGAAGTTCCTCCCACAACAATCCATTTGCATTTATGCTATGAGATGCAATCAGTATTGTGTTGGTGGTTTCAGAGATGCTCTATTCTGAAATAACTAAAAGGCCAGTGCCTGTTCCCATAGAGGAATGAGAGGATCTGATTCAGTTGCTTTGACTACACAGAGTGACAACCAAATGGAGCTGGGACCCTGTGAGGAGGACAGGGTGGTAAGCAAGGAAGAGGGTTGGGGAGGCGAAGTAGGAAGAAGACAATCCTGGATGCCTCCCTGAGGCTGGCTTTATTAGATAGAAAGGTGACTCCATGGAGATAGCAAGAAATAAATGGCTGGTGCTCTGGATCCCAGGGTGTTCCTGACAGATTGATAGCAAGAATACGTCCTTTCTGGTAATGAAGCTCTTTCTTGCCTGTTCCTCTGGATGTTGCACAGGATTAAAGTTTGCATGTGTATGAATATTGCAGCATATGCCCATATTTCATTGAATCTATGATTCCATCCACTGAAAGATGCATTTTTATTTTATAAATCACTAGGAAAGTTTAAAAAAAAACTCTGCTAATTTAACCATGACATGGTATTATATTATCACTTGAAATTTTCATCTTATATATATGAAAAAACTCTTAGATGTATTTATACATAGGCTTCTCTCATATATCACTCTTGAGCATGAAGTATAGTCTAATAAATATTAAATAAATTGGTATGATGTTCCTGTGCTCATACTCAGTCTTCTGAACTGCCTTTCAGCTCAGTGTCATTGCCGTGTGTGCTTTCTCACACAATACATTTGGTCCTTCCTGTAATCAAGGACGTGGATGATACATCATTTCTAAAAATTGTGCTTTGCTACTGTTTCAGGGATTTCCTTCCAAGTCAGAGATATGCAGACTCTGAGTTTCTTTTCTTTTTCTTTTTTTGTACAAGGGATTGAACTCAGCAGTGCTTAACCATTGAGCCACATTCCTAGCCCTTTGTAAAAATATTTTATTTAGAGACAGGGTCTTGCTGAGTTCCTTAGGGCCTCGCTAAGTTGCTGAGGCTGGCTTTGAACTCACGATCCTTCTGCCTCAGTCTCCCAAGCCACTGTCATTACAGGTGTGCACCATCTAGCCCAGTCAGACTGTGAATTTTGATGCACATATGCAGGCAATGACAACTATGTCATGATTGTCACGGGTTGATTATAAGGTGAGATGCACAGCAATTTCAGAGATGTTAAATATGAAAAGATAATGTGTGCCTTAGAAGTGGTGAAATATGGCAGTAAGTACTCAGCAGTCCTGAGATTCTGAGACTTCTCCTTTACATAGACAGCATTCTGGGCTGAACCTTTCCTTTTGATGCTCTGTGGAACATGTTCTGGGCTTTAATGATCTGGGGAAACAAAGGATTCCTAAATTACAATGACTCTGAACCTGATGGATAGCAGGATCTCAGATTCCGCACCTCCAAAGCCTCCCTAATTATTTCAAGAAAGAGGGATTAGAGAACCTCATGTGTTAAACAACATGGCAATCTGTGAGCCTGTCCCGTGTGGCATGATAATCTCCCTTTACTTGTGCTGATTAATACCCACCTGAAGCTGCCTAGACTTGCAGCCATGGACATCAGTTGTTGCCTCCACCCTTTGTGAAACCATGATGTCCATGCCAAGGATTCGGTTATATAACCTTCCCAGTGATGGTTAATCCCCAGGGTGCCAGAGCTGCAGGAGTTTGCAGGCAGAAGTGGAGACAATGGTTTTTTTTTCAACTATTTGTTTCGTTTTATTCTCTGAGTTCCAAAGCAGCAAGGCTTATCCTTAGAATCTGTGGAATTTTCCAAGAGACTCCCACCTTCTGGCTGACACCCCTGCAAACCATAGGGCTTCATACAACTCCAGGGCTACAAAAGAGAGACAGATGCTAAGATATCACCTCCACTGTTGCCACGTGTCCCTCACCTAAACTCTCTTGATTTTCCTGACCTTGACAAAATATAACCAATAGTACTTACTGCTTCTGCTCTCCCCTCCCTGAAACTTCTTTAAAGCTACAATCCAGGAGTGATCCGTGTACATAGTAATTTATTCAAAACAAAGAGGCAGAGGAGGCATAATGATCCATATTCTATCATGCTAGTTTTCGCCCAGAAAGAATGATCTTTTATTTAATTTGCACATATAGCCACTTCTTCATAATAGATTCGAGATTATAAATGCTTCAAGAGCAAGCATTGTCTCAAATATTCTTTCTGAATATTTTCTAATGGTGGGTAGTCAACGAAAATGATCAATGAATTTTTCTTAAGTTTCTAATGTGACTGATCTATTCGTAGTGGAAAAAGGTTCTATTTGCAAAATGAGAAGATCAAGACCAAATCAGACCGATTATATTAGAGTTCCAAGTTTACATGTGCAAAAGCCTTGGAAATGGCATTAACTCATTTTGCAAGAGATGCTGCAGGGCACAAAAATATCTATTAGTGTTCTGCGAATTCTCTTCTTCAATGTGTAATTGGTATTTTGGGAAAGTTGACTAAACTCCATGGTTTCTGGGTGATGTGCTTTTCCCAGCCAGAAAGCTCATTATTTATATTTCATCATGCTTTCTCTTCCAGGGAACTTTCCTCTCACTGGTCTCTGCTGGGTACTCTTGGAGGCCTCTCCTCTGTTCTTTTAAAAAAAACTTTCTAGTTTGTTTGTGGATGCAAAACTACAGTTCCACTGGAAAAAGAAAAACATCTCCATATCTCTAAATGAACACAGGTTTTCATGGCTTACTGGTTCCCTGTTTTCCTTTTCTCTGCCAGTTTAAACCTTCATCTCAGACTGCAGAATTGACAGTCCCCCGTTACCTTGGCAACGATGGTAGGATAATAGCATTAGAATGTCCCAGGGCACCATTCTCACATCATGCTCTTCGGAGAAAAGAAAACAACACAATCATGAAATATAATTTGCAATACTTTGAAGGTACAGTATTACTCATTTAAAATTTCTTGCATTTACTGATAAGACTTAATGTGTGTTCAGTAATCTTAAAAAAGTTCAGCCACAACAATCAGACAAGAAGCCTACAGCTGCAAGTCTTGGGACTTGTACTCCCAAACCACCACCATCAGCATTGGCATTCTTCTGAAATCTGCCACTGCTTTGGAAAACTACTTCTATTTGCTGTGTTAATGTTCCAATATTATAATAAATACCTGAGCTAAAGAGAAAAGCCTTAGTTTGGATCAGATTTTTGAAAGTGTCAGTCCATGATCAATTGGTGCTATTGTTTTGGGGCCTGTGGCTGGTCAGCAGCCTGTCATGGTAGGAGTGCACATTGGAGCCAAGAAATGCAAGAGAGAAAGGGAGATGAAGGTCCCTTTATCCCCTTCAAGGGTACCCTTGATGACAAGTCCTCTCACTATTACCCAGCTCTTAGAGATTCTACCATTTTCCAATAGCACCACTCTGGAACATCTGGACCAAGCCTGTAACATGTGGACCTTTGAGATCCAAATTACAGCAGCTTCCTAGGCTGACATTTCATTTTTCCTTTCCCTTCCTTCCTTCCTTCCTTCCTTCCTTCCTTCCTTCCTTCCTTCCTTTCTTCATTTTTTTTCTCCTTTTTTGTGGTACTGGAGACTGGACGCTGGGTACCACACATACTAGGCAAGTATTCTACCACTGAGCTGTATCCCCAGGCCCTACACTTACATTTCTAATGCTGTGAATACATTTCTTTGTTCTATTGTTTTTATACTGTTTCAGGCAATATTTCCAGGAGCCACTCTGGTTGTTAAGATGCATAGTAGGACACCCTGAGTATCCCTGAGTTTGTCTTAGTAGTTGATTCCTGAATGCTTTATTCATCCTGTACAATCTTTACTCTGCCCCATGGCAGTTGGATTTGCTTTTGGTATGGTCCAGTCACACTTTTGAGCAGCAAACTTCCCATATATCATAAAAAAATGCATAGTTCATTCACTGATTATCTCTTTATGAGAAATTAGGAGGCATAAAATTCATATACTAGTATCTGTAGTAATAATACAGTTGTTTAAAAATAGTTTACCATAGATTTATTGATAAATATTCTTCACGGTGATGATCTGACTGAAGAAGGACCTAAAAATGATCTTTTTTCCCCTTTTTTCAGCTTAAAGAATCTTAGCCACACAGTACATGATAAACTCCCATTTAACATGAAATACCAAAATAGTTTTTTAATGTTAGAAAATTATGCTTGGAGCCGGGCGCGGTGGTGCACACCTGCAATCCCAGTGCTTGGGAGGCTGAGGCAGGAGGTTCACTAGTTCACGGCCAGCCTTAGTAACTTAGTGAGGTCCTGTCTCTCTTAAAAAAAAAAAATATGCTTGGGCTTGTAGTTTTGTGGTGGTGCCACAAGGACTAGATGTTTGAACTGCTTGGTTTTCTAAGTTGAAGGGTGACAAGTAAGGTGTTCAACATATACGTAGTTAACTTGGTTCTTGCTCTTTGATTTCTTCTAGGACTCAGATTCTGTAGGCAGTGAACACTACTTGCTTCCCAGCATTTGTCAGTTTCTGTTGTAGTGTAGGTGGTATCTCTAATGAGATGGAGAGAATTTTATGACTAAGATCTCTTTGCCTTCCCAGGAAGTAAACATTCACCAGTTAGTATATGGACTGAGCAGGAAGCAGGACAGAAGGAGATGGATGTAATTATTTCTCTCCCTCCTCAATGTGAAGTCAGTTTGGTCTTGGTATTGAAGTCTAACTCTGCTCATTCTAATTCTGCAAACATTTCTCTGAGCTCACTTTAGATGCAAAACACCCGACAAGATAGAGCATGGGATTCAAAGATAAAAATTGATCAGTAAAAGACTATTTTGGGAAGTTGTTGCTCAGGGGACTCTTTATTGATCCTTCTTCATCTTTGGTTGTGTTAATTTTTAGAGAATTAACATAATTATTTAAAAGAAATGCTGGTTGCATACTGAGCACACAGGTGATTAGCCCCAGGAGTCTGAGCCCACTCTTCTCAGGATCCACAGTGGCAGCCCCTGAGCCACCGTACAGCATGTCATATATGGTAAACACCAAGAAGTACGGAGTCACGGAGGCTGCTGCGATTGGGAGTTCTTCTCCAGGATCAAGAAATGACAGATTGGTTCAAGCTTGAAGTCCTGGAATCAGACCAGAAACGTGACAGGATTGCCTTGATTTCCGGTCAGTGATAGTCAGACTTTCTTGGATCCATTCTTCTCACTGTCCTCCAAGCAGTTTGGGTGTTTAGCTAGTTTAGGCATTTGATAAGAATTGTAACTCTCGTGTCTTGAGCACCACACCCACTACTTCATAAATACCTTCTATTCAATCCTTCCAAATGCTCTGGGACATGGGAACTACCATATGACAGATGAGGAAACCCAGGCTAAGAGATGTTAAGCAATTTTCCAAGATTACTTAGAGAACAGCAGATGTAAGATTCAGACCAAGTATTCTGTGTGCATGCCTCCATTCTTAACCACTAACCCAAAACTAAGAAATTGTTATTTCTTTTTATGTAAGAACAAAGTCCTTTTCCCAAACAACACTTGAATACGCTCAGCTTCTTTTCTGCTTAGAAGCTCTCTGCATTTTAACCCTTGAGCTGTGAATTCTAATGTATCGATTTGTGTTGGTTAAGAAAGATCCAACATTCAAAAAGCAGAAAAGTCTCAGGGACAGCTTTTTTTCCTAATTACATTGATGGTTTGTAAATCCATGCTCCTCCTTTAATCACTGATGCCATTAGAAAATGAAAATTGATAGTCTCTCTCTATCCAAACAGAAGTTCTGAGAACAGCCACTGAGGGGTGAGTCAGGGTTTTTGCTCTTCAGTGACAAGTGTTGCTAGAGAAGATAATTACTTTGCTACTGGCAGAGCTTCTGCTTCACTTCAGTGATTGATTTTTAGTGTTTTCAAGAGCAAAAAACAAAATAGTCAATGTCATGGCTGAAAGGTAGCAGAAAAAGGTATGCTGCATACATTGACTGGGAATTTTAAAATTATGCTTGAAAACCAGGAACATGGTTAAAATTATTTCTTACAGAGCTGATCACACATGGAGTATGATGCTGAGAACAATATTTTGGGGACAGTATAAATGAAAAAATTTTGATGCTATACCTTCTCTATAATAAGGAAATAGATATTCTAATGAAAAAATTAAAAAAACCCTGACAAAACAAGAAATACCCAGGCCTAAGGTATAACTGCTATAGGTTTCTGTTTCTGCTGGTAATTGAAGAAGGGGTCTTTTTAAGTCTTTGAATGTATGATTAATAGCATTTTTCAAAGTTGTCTTAGTTTGATTAATACACATTCTACCCTCTATAGAGCTTCTGGAGTTTATAATTTATTATTTTAAACAAATAGATGCCCATTGATGTCAAACCTATGAGTTCTTGAAATATATCTGGGTTGGTAATATGAATCACAGGTTTTTTGTTTCATATTTCAAGGCATTACATCAACTAAAGGTGAGGTTGGAAAGGAAAAGTCTTGCTGGTTTTGTCCTCTTTGGAGAAGAGCTTTATACAATGGAAGTCATATTTGTCTTCAGCTGCTCTGCTGCTTTTTAGTTTTTGAGCAAATCTATTGGTTTTCTGCCTTAGGACCTTTGCATATGCTACTGCAGATAAGAAACTATCCCAAAGTACTCCTGTCCACCTCTTAAATTTGACATGTTCAACGTCTTCTAATTTTGGTAGACCCCAGTATAACATCTCCTGTTTAGAGAAGTGTACTGTGTCTATTTGGTCTAAAGTAGCTTCCCCAGTTTTATAATTTCTCATTGAATTCCACACTTGCTTTTTGCAATTCTTTTAACAATTTTTATTACATCTTTATTTCTGTACTATATATTCTCGATCTACCTATGAAAAAGTGGCAAAACCAGTAGGGAAAAGTTACTATCCTGACACTGAGTGACTGGGAACAAATTTTAAACAGAATGAGGCTGGAGAGTGTTGAGAATAGTTCTGATGTCATAAATTGGAGGTGATGAGAGATTCATTTATTTCAATGAATCGACAATGATCCAAAGAAGTCTCTGTGCACTTGAAATGCACTGTGTTAATTAAAGGTATTTTGTTTGAGCATTATATCACCAATGGAAAGTGTGGGATGTAATTTCATGTATCATTATATTTACTATACTGTCTTGCTATGTTTTATCCTGGAGTGGTGATCAGTTGATTCTTGTGGAATACTCATTGCTTGATGAATGAAGAATTAAAAAAAATTTTCCACAAAGGAGAACAACTTAATTTAATTTTAGCTTAAGATAAGTGTGTGAATTATATCATTAAGGACATATTATGTATCAGGGCATGTAGTTCTTCACATTAGCTAATGTTTCCTGATACTTGTGGCAGGATGATTTTCAGTCTACTGCACCTTCAGTGCATTTTTAGAAGAGAGAAAACTAGTATTATCATTTAAAATATATGATCATATGTATATGTATATACATATATATATACACCCTTTTAACATATATATTTAAGTATCCTAAAGTTCTAGTGATTCTAATGAATTCTTTCTATCCCAAAAATATGCCTTTAGAATAGGATCTTGTATAGTCTTTGGCTCTAATCAGGCTAAAATAGTTATTTTCACTCAGAGGATACATAGCACATGTGCACAATATCATAGCCACATTAAGTGACAATAACTGAGTGATGATATAGTCCAGATATTTTGCAAGCAACTTTCTGAAGTGGATGTTGTTATCTTCCACTTTCACATTATACTTGTGAAAATTCCCATGAAGGCATTTGGACCTAGGTTCCTTTGAGTCCAAAATATTAGTCATGCTATCACACACTGTCTCTAATTCAAAGCACTAGGAATAAAAAAGCTCAGCAGATTAAAAGGAGAGTTTGGGACAAAAACTTAATTAAAACACCCAGAATTTTGATTTTTTTGATTAGGTTAATGTGCATGCCCTCCCCAATTGCTACTGTGTATTCTGAAAGATCTGGACATGTGGATGTAAAATTGCATTTTTAAAAGCATATAAAAGCATATAAAAGAGAATTAGCACTTGCTGTGATACAGTAGGTATATGTAAGAGAACTGTTACTTATTTTGACAAGGAAAAAATGATACAATTTTACGTCCAAATGTTCAGTTCTTTCAGAGTACACCGTAGTGGGTGGGGAAAGCATGCATATTAGCCTAATTCAGTTAAATTCATGCTTTCAGAAATAGTGATATAGGAAATGACTCAATATATAATGTTGAATGATAAAGCAAGATATTAAATAAATGCAGATTGTATATATGAGAGCATTTTAATCAGATTCAATTATGATCACTGTTCTAACAGACACCCTAAATTTCAATCTTCACTGCTTAACACAATAAAGGTCGATTTTTTTTTTGGCCTAAGACATAATCAAATGCAGAGTGATAGTGATTATGAATTTCTCTGTGACTCTGAAAAACTAAGTATGTGGTTTCAAGAGTTCTCTGAGGTCATAGAACTAAAATATGGGAAATGAAGAGAAACAGCACCAGCAGGACTCTCTCTCTCTCTAACTGCTTTGGTCCATAAATGATACATCACTTTTGCTCATATCTCACAGACACAAGCTCGGCACTGGTTCCCTCTCTTTAAATGCAAGAGGCTGAGCAAAGTAGTTCTGTAAGCATCAGGAGCATCTCTGTCACTCACACTGGAAGAAAATACACAAAATTCTCACTATCTCTAGTGAGGTTTTCATGATTTTCATTTTCAACTTTGTGCTGTTGAGCATTTTCTAAGAATAATAAATTCATAATTAGATAAAAACTACCTATATTAAAACTCGAGGTGCTATGTATGGGCAGGTTGGCCGCTGATCCTTCCACAGGAGGAGCAGACAGCTTGGGACCCTCACAGTGGAACACATTTCAATGTGCCTTTATAACTTAAGAGGTTTAACAAAGTGATAAGAAAACACACTTTGACCTGGAGGTCCCTTCTCTATGCATGGGTGGTTTGGATGTAGTATCTATCATTGCTGATCGCTTGGATTGCTTTGACTGATCTGGCTGGCTTGGGGGATTTTCCATTCTTCCTTCACTGCTCCATGTACCCTTTCCAAAATCTTCCTTCTAACAGAGAACAACACTTTCAGCTAGCAGAGGTAGAAGCGCTACTAACCAAAATTTATCTCTTTTCACAGTCTATTATAAAGATTTCTGGAGCAAAACTACTTGAACATGAAGATATAGATTGAAAATTCATCTTATACAGTGTGGATGAAGTCACTGATTATTTAATAAGAATAATATTGCTAGCTCTATGCAGACATGGAGTGGGTTCACTGCCTTTCGCAAAGATCACCTGGTGAAAGTGAAAAAAGAAATTAACACCATGAGAAGATGATGACACCTCCTATTCCACACCTTGGATTCCACTTTTTATCTCTGACTTTTACTCTCTGGACAATAAACTCAAGAGTCATTTCTGTTGCTAAGATTTCTTTTCAACACTTAACCACGGGCTTCAAAGTTTATCCTTCATTTCCTTGCCTCAAACTTACTTTCTGTTTCATTGCAAGCCACTTTCTTGCACTTGTCCTGTTAAGGAGTCCACCATGATCATTTAATATTTAAAGGCCAGGATCACTTTGCAGGTTTTAGTTTAAAGGTAACCATAGCACACACACACATTCATTATTAATAGCAGAGATGCCCTGTACGTTCTTGGGACTCTTCTTTCCTCTCAGTGTTAGTTTTATAGGAGTGCTGCTGTCACTAGATTTCAGATCTGACATTGCTGTGGCAAATGAATGAACTAGCACATTAACAATGGGTCCAGAATGATATAAACTGCTCATGTGGGTGGAGGTGACCATGCTGAAAAGGGAGATGAAGCCGGAAAGTGACAGGCCACGGAGAGTCCGGTTTCGGATCGCATCATCTCACAGTGGACGAGTTCTGAAGGAGGTTTATGAAGATGGACAACCACCCGGCTCTCTGGATTCTGAATGTGCCAGTATTTGTGGGATAGATGGATTAAGTGATTCTGATGGACAGCAAAATGGCCACATAGGATCAGAAGGCGACGAGCAAGAGAATGATCAGGATAACTTGCTGGTGCTGGCAAGGGCTGCCAGTGAGAAGGGTTTTGGTACAAGAAGAGTCAACATTTTAAGCAAAAATGGCACAGTGAGAGGCGTCAAATACAAAGTGAGTGCTGGCCAAGCTCTATTTAACAATTTGACCAAAGTATTACAGGTAAGTCATTACACTTTCCTCCTCCTGAGCTTTGTTCCTCACTGGCCATCTGAACACTTCTCAGCTCTGCAGTTTAAAGCAAGTCTTTCTTATTCATGACTCCTCCATACTTCATGAAACACTCCCCATCTAAGACATTGTCTCAACAGCCACTGGTTGAAAAACAGGGTCGTTATTCTTGGCAAATAAGACTGACTTCTCACAGCCACGTTTCTAACATGGATATGAGCTTCTCTTCCAGGGTAAGGACTAAAACTGTATCTCTACTCAGGCAAGAAAGAGACAGACTCTAGAGTTCAAAACATTTTAGCAAAACTTAGAAATTAATTCCTTCCTGGCTTATCATTCTTAAATCACCAGTGTAACATTTGCTATCACCCATGTAGAAAATGTTGAGTGCTTGCATTCAGTGGGATGAACTTGATGGGAATGTCGTGAAGATGCAAAGTCGCCATAATCTCTTCCCATTCCTGAGGAAGTTGCAGGTTTTATCTGAGGTTCATTTTTTCATTATTGGCCTATAATAACTCTGGAGCAGCTGTTGAAAATTCTATTCCTCTATGAGTGTACAGACTAAGATCCTGAATTTATAGTCAAAAAATGGCCCTTAAAATTAGGTCCATCCCTCCAACTAATATAGGGATGTATCATTCAGATCCTAAAGCCATTGACAATGATCTAATAATAAGTGTTTGAAATGCCTGGCAGTATTGGCAAAATGATTATTGTTTCATTAAAAACAGACATAATTATTTCAGGAATGGATTTATAATCACTAACAGTAAGGTAGCAAACCAATAATTTTCATTACAATTCTGTATTATACAATTCACAGTATTTAAATGAAATGATCTCTTGTGATAAATTATTCAATGCCTCTATATTCCATAGAGATGCAGGAGTGATTGGGGAAAGAATTTCAATAAAAGCTACTCCTGTATGCTTTATTTCAAAGGAAGTATTTGAAAAGATCAAATCATGAGGATTTAAAAGCAAATTTAAGTTTTAATGAAAAGAAAAAAGCAGTTAAGGCCAAAGGTTCTTTTCATATATAAAACTTACCCATGAAGGAGATTAGGGGTAGGTATGGGGACAAAAAACAGAAACTAATGACTGTTTTATTAGGTTGGGAACAATCTTGTAGAGAATTCTAGAAATGTGATTTTTAAGATGATTTTAGTGAAATGAGTTTCACCTAATGTAAAAATTATTATTGTCAGTGTGCAGATGAGGGATTTTTGTACAATTGAGTTTTAAAATGTTTGCACTCATTGTGATTAATTTAGTTCATTAGTGTTTGAGTAGCTTTATGATTTGGAGGGTTGTTTATAAAACTGCTCTACCACTTTTAGTACTTGGATTTGAATTTTTGTATTCACCTCCCCCCAAAAATTATGTTTAATCTTAAATCCTCAAAAAGAAAAAAAAATTATTCTCCTCCCTATGCCTTTACCCTGATAGTGCTATAAATTCACAAATAAGAAATGAATTCCAAAGTCAAAATTCTAATTCATGTTTTCTACTCATAATTCTGTCACCATTTTATGAGAACAAGTTCAATGAAACTTTTTCTAATAATTTAACAAAGTTCTATTTACCCTTGACTTTAAAAGGGTAGTAGTAATGGTTACTGGCAGAAGTCCCTCAAAGTTTTTGAAATTTGAACATTTTTTTTCCTTGCATGTGATCCTTCTAAATAAGGTGGGTAAATCAACCAGCACGTCATAGGTAATCACAGATTTTGGTCTTTAGTTTCATCACCGCCCCCGCTCCATCATCATCAAGTGAATGTTCTCTGATCTCTCTAGGACAATAAATAAGTTAAAGGAGCTCCTGCAATTGGATCAGGGATGACAGTGGCACTATTCAAATTGCTCCTTTCAGATAATTGTCTGTATGAACAGTACCTTTTGAGTTGTAGAATGCAATATGTCCAATTGTGTAGAGAACTGATTTGAATGTTTGCCACTTGCTAAGAAATGTGCATGTTATCAGAGGCTAATCCTTGTCCTAGGCAATTGTCTTAGGATGACTGAGTAGTTTACCATACACATCTTACAATGCAGAAGTAAAAGCCAAAGCTACTGTTGGATTATTCCCATACCCACCACCAGCTATGACTCTTTCTCTGGATCTCTCTATATTTTCCATATCCCTTGCAAAGTAAGCAGCAAACTTGACCTCATGTAACTTAACAATTTCCCTCCAGGATGAAAAAGTGAGAAGTTTGTATCTTGGATATCTGATTAGGGTTTCAATTCAGGGTCAATCTTATTGGAAAGGAACTGTGATTGAAAAACATGTCAGACTTTTCTTCCATTTTTAAGTTATAATGTCTTAAAGCTCTCAACTTGAAACTTGAGAGGAAACACTAAATATAAATAAAATCTTTCAAAGACCCTGAAAGTCACTTTTCTTCCTCTCTGTTAGTGTCCTACTCTGCAATTCCTATCTCATAAAATACTGGCATTTGCCTTGCAAAAAAAAATCAACTGTGCAGACCATTATCATCAAATGATTTCTTTTAAAGCATTTTTACATGTCAGTAGTATTTATTTAGAAAGTTGTCTATAGAAAGGATATCAGAACCAATTTCTGTTTTGTCAGTTAATTTACCCTATAGAATCTCGAGTAAGTGAGGATGCATAATATTAGTTGAGGTTATTAAGGATAGTCATGGAACCAGGAGGCAAACAGAATGGTCACCCTGCTGCTCAAGTGAAATTTGCAGAGGGCAGTTTGTGGGTGAGTCACTTAGGGCTTCCAGCTTGTCTCAATTATGACTTTTCAAGATGTGGTCAAATTTTTCATTTCTCCCAGAGATCCCATAAATGCAAAGCCCAGGACAGGCTAATTTGGAAATCTGAAAACCTGAAATTGATTGTGATCTGGAAATATGCATTTATTAGAAGCTCTTTAGATTATTCTTACATATACTGAAGTTGAAAATTATTGATCTAGAGCATAAAAGGAAAATACACCTAGTTAACTAGAGTAAAAAGGAATTCCTGAATGTTTCTTATGTCTTTAATATTTAATAAGGAAAATGAAGAAGATATGTATTGATCTACGATTTGTTCTTTGGATCAGGTTGGATTACTAAAAGACCTTTTCTGAGCAAAGATAAATATGGGTTAACCTGACAGTCACGTTTCCTATTAATATCCTATATTATCAACTAATTGATTTGGGAACAGGTCCAGAAATTTTCCCAGTACACTCCAATATAAGTGCTCTGTTTTAGTACTTTTGAAGAAATCTCTATCTGGATAGAGATAGTACTTTAGAAGATATTTCTATCTGGATAGATTTTGTACCTGATTACCAGAAAATTTTAGAAAAAAAATTTTCTCCTTTAAATTAGTTTCATTTCATCATGCAAAACAAATTAGAAAACCATTGTATAGCTCATGGATCTCATTACCCAGTTTGCATGACTGAATGTGAGATGCACCTTCTCTTACAAGCCATGGATTTCTAACATTTCTTAGGGTGGTTCAATGATCCAGATAATTAAGTTTGTTTATTTTCATTAATTTATTTTCATAGGATTAAATTTCAGACAGTAATCTTTTCTTGACCTTACCATTAAACTATATGAGTATTCTGTTAGAATCTTCTACTATAATTTCCATAATTTTAATTTTCTCTCCTCCAAATTTAAAATTACTGTATTATAGAAAAATAAATCCAAAGAAGGAAAATAATTGCAACACATACTATACTTTGGCAACTCCTTTCTAAGAACTCATACAGCTTCTTCTGTATATATACATGCATATCTCTGGTTAGTGTAGTTGCATTTATAAGCATTCTAATATTTCAAGATAAATAAAATCAAAATAATAACATTTGCCAAACATTTGCACAAGTCCTTTTGCACAGGGCTTTCACATACATTATTTTACCTAATCATATAAAAAATTTTGTGAAATAAGCAGCAAAATTGCTAAAATGCCTATTTTTGATAACTGTTAGAAATAAAAGCTGCTAATACAAGAACTCTAATTTTTTGTACTTTGACTTTTAAAAAAGCAAAATATGCAAAAGTCTCACATTTGCCTTTTTAAATGTTATCATAACAAATTTGAATATTTATCTGACCATAACATGCTATGATAAAATCTGGTCTCCTGAAGCTTCAACATTTGGTTGGCATGTTTCAAAATGTATCACTTGTGTCACGTTTGATCTTCATCTAGAGAAGTTTTTTCAGAAGAGTTAAAAGCTTCTATTCAGTTTTAAGTAGTATTTGAAAAAATTTATCAGAAGCCATTATTTCTCTTCATCATTTCCTCAGATTGTCATGAGGTTGGTTGGCACTGGGAGAGGGTGAGTTGGTTACCTCAAGCAGGACTGTTGCTCAGCCTTGTTCACTGACTCATCATAGGTGGTACTAACAGAAGTTTCTGGCAGTATTTCTTATCCATCTCTCATTCACCAAAACTATCGATGGTAATAGAATAATCCAGGGAGAACAAGGTGACTCTTTGGTCCTGGTGGTTTATTTGGACCACTCTATAAAAACAGCAATAACAGTAAGTCTCAGCTAAGGACTTCCTGGATGCCAGGCACTGTTCACATTATTATGTGCATTGACACATTCATTCCTCACAGCACCATGAGGTAGTATAAATCAGTCATAATTTAAAATCCTTCTCTGCCTAAGAAATATTAAGTTGTAGAATTTCAAATATCATTTACCAGAGAAATTCTTATGTATTATTTTGTCAAACTGAAAATATTGTCATTTGAGGTATGAGAAAATAGTCAAAAACTCTAGAATTTTTGGTATCATTCCAAATGGTCCAAGAAGTCACACTAAGAAGACTTGTTATCCAAAAATTAGGAAAGAAAGAATACCAAAGACATGTTAGCACTACTGATAAATTATGTATACAGAAAAAGAATCATAGACCTTAGAGTCCTGTGGCCATCTTCCACACACCAGCCCTTTGCAACTCTTGGTCACAGCATTAATCACTGATGCTGAGTAGGATCTAAGCAAACGTCCTTTCTTTGAGTTAGTGAACTTAGTAAAATTCACTTAGCGGTTATTTCCCTCTGTCCCATTTCTTTTGCATTTAGAGACCCCTATATGGGGAAGGGCTAGAGTTTCATGGTGAATTATTGCCAGCTTGCTCCATTCCACACCTCAGTGTTTCTCCAATCATTTAACAACCATTTATTAAATCTCTATTATGGAGCAGACACTGTTAGATAATGTGAGAAATAAAATCCATTTCTGCCCTTCACAGAATATTCAGCAGTATGTTGTGAATGGCTGTGGAAAGCAACTTCTGAAGAATTCAGATATGAATTTGACTTTGCTTTCCATCTTGACTTTTACCTTTCATACAAATTTTTCTCTTCTTAGACCATCATTTAATTGAATCTTTTTCTTTAGCTTTCCCTTGTTTTTTTTCTAACTTAGTTCTATCTCAAGGATCAGGGACTGAAGGGCAATCTATAGTATTAATGACTCCTCTTTTTTTTTCTTTTTTTAATTTTTATTTTTACAGACTTCATTTTGATTCATTATACATATATGGGGTACAAATGTTCATTTCTATGGTTGTGCATGATGTACATTCATATCATTCTTATCTTGATACGACCAGTCTCCAGAAGTCCATAGACAGGGGCTGACTATGAGCACTGACTTACCCAAACTCTATGAAAACTTTTTCTCTCTAGCTCAGTGAATATCTAAGTTGGAATATCTTTCATTCTCCCCTATCCATCAGAATTCTAGTGTCATCATGGCATTTTAATTTGTGCAACCTTGGTTTTAATTGCCTGAGCTTAATCTTATGAGACTCTCTGAACTCTGACTTCAGAACAACAAACTGAGCAAACCCATGGACTCCACAAGCTGGCTTGAAACCACCTAATGAATTCTTATAGGCAGCCCATACTTATCACATAATTAGGAAATTATCACCTGGTGTTTTCAAACTTTATTTAATTAAAAACAGCTTTATTAAGACATAATTCATGTCATTCAATTTTTCCTTTTAAAGTATAAAATCCAATGGGTTTTAATGTTTATAGAATTATGTAACCCTCATCACAATCAGTCTGAGAATATTTTCATCTTTCAGAGAAGAAACTCTGTAACCATTTCTAGTCATTTCCTACATCTCCCTTATCCCCTCCTATCTTCTTCCCACAAACTCCCCCAGCCTGACAGAATCACTTGTGTACTTTCTATCTCCATTTATTTCCCTATTTTGGTCATTTAAAAGATAATTCTCCTATCTAACTATAATTATATATCCTTTTACCAACATTTATCTATCTTCCCATCACTGGTAATCACGTACATGTCTCGTAACCAGTGTCCAACTCTCTTTTAGGAGATCAATTCTTTATACTCCACGTATGAATGGAGTCATGTGATATTTGTCTTTCCCTGCCTGATTTAATTTCACTTAATAGTCTTTAGGTTCATCTATGTCATTGCAAACGACAGGATTTCTTTCTTTTTTATGGCTGAATAGTATTCCATTGTGTACAGATCCCACATTTTCTTTATCCATTCATCCACAGATGGAGACTTAGGCTGAATCCATGTTTTGGTTATTATGAATAGAGTTGTAATAAACATAGCACTGTAGATAATCTCCTTTTCTGGAGAATGTTCCATGTGCATTAGTTGAGAAGAATGTGTACCTGTAGTCATTGGATAGGAAGTTCTGTATTGTCTGGAAGGTTCATTTGGTATACAGTGTAGCTTAACTCTGATGTTTTCTTCTTGAGTTTCTGTCTAAATGTCCTTTCTCTTTCTGAAAATGGTGTGTTGAAGTCCTCCACCACTCTTGTATTGCAGTGTACCTCTTCCTTAATCTGTGAACATTTGTTTTATATTATTAGATGCTCAAATATTGGGTTCATATTTATTTTTACAGTTGTCTTAGCCTCTGTTTGAACTGACCCCTTTATTATTATATTGATATTCTTTGTCTCTTCTTATAGTTTTTGTTCTCAAATCCATTTTATAGCTACTGCTGCTATCTTTTGGTTTCCATTTGCATGGAATACCTTTTTCCATCCCTTTACTTTAGGTCTACCTATGTTCTTACAGGTACACAGCAGAGGTTTCGGTCATATATTTCAGCTACTCTTTGTCTTTTGATTAGAGCATTTAATCCACCTATATTCCAGATAATTATGACAGATAATAACTTTTGTTAATTGTTTTCTGGTTGTTTGTAGGTTCTCTTTCTTACTGTCTTTGTGAATAAGTGATTTTCACTAGCAGCATGTTTTCATTAATTGTCTATTTCTTTTTAGTGTATCTATTATAGGTTTTTGGTTTGTGGTTATTATGAGGCTTACAAGCAAGGTATTTTAAACTGATAGCAACTTTGATTTAAAAACAATGGGGAGCTGGAGTTGTGGCTCAGTGGTAGAGCACTTGCCTGGCATGTGTGAGGCCCTGGGTTTAATACTCATCACCACATATAAATAAATAAAAATGAACAAAAAATCCATTGAAAACTAAAAAAAAATTAAAAAAAGCTTTAAAAGCAAAAACAGAAAACAAAAAAACAAAAAACCTCTGTGTTTTTATTCCACTGCTTCCCATACATTTTGAATTTTGATGTCATAATTTACAACTTTTAATTTTGTATATCCCTTAACAAATGATTATTGTTATTTTTGGTAGTTTTGCCTTTTAACCTTCATAATAGAGTTATAAGTGATTTACATACCACTATTACATTGTTACAGGACTCTGAAGTTTGAGCATTTACTTTAACTGGTGGGTTTTATGCTTATGGGTGATTTCATGTTACTCATCAGCAACTTTTCTTTCAGCTTGAGGAACTCCCTATAGGATTTTTTTATGAGACAGGGCTGGTGGTGAAGAACTCCCTCAGTTTTTCTTTATCTCACAAAGACTTTATCTCTCCTTTAATTCAGAATGACAGCTTTTCTGGGTACAGTAGTCTTAGTTGACAACTTTTTGTTTTTTCCTTCAGCACTTTGATTATATCCTCTTGCTCCCTCTTGGCCTGTAAGTTTTCTGCTGAGAAGTCTGCTGCTAGGTGTATTGAATTTCCTTATATATTATTTGCCTCTTTTCTCTTGTCTCTTTCTTGGTTATTTTTGGTCTTTGATTATGCTATGTTCTCTGGTGGACTAGTTATGACTGGTGTCTTTTTACTTTCCTACACCTGAGTTTTTATATTTTCTCCACGTTTGGAAAGTTTCTGTTATTACATCTTTGAATAAGCTTCCTACTTCCTTTTCTCTCTTCCCTTTTGAATGCTAATGACTTGTATGTTTGCCCTTTAGGTGCTATCCCATAAATCCCATGATCTTTCTTCATTCCTTTTTATTCTTTTTTCTTTTTCTCTTCTGATTGGATACTTTCACATGTTTGGGGTTACAACCAGCCGGCCCATCCAGAATCCCAGGCTAGACTAACTAGTAAAGGTCTATCACCACCAAAGAACACCTACAAATGCTGGACGGGGTCAGCATCTCATCAAATGTGCAGGCATCAACATAAGGACACAAGAATCATGAAAACTCAGAGGAATATGACATCATCAAAAGAACCTAACGAAGCTCCAGTGATGGACCCAGAAGAAAAGGAGGTTTATGAAATGACGGACAAAGAATTCAGAATAATCCTCCTTAAGAAGTTCAGAGAATTACAAGAAATTACACACAAAAAATTAAATGAATTTGGGGAAACAATTCGTGCACAGCATGAGACATTTGACAAAGAAATAGAAATTAGAAAATTCCAAATAAAAATCCTAGAGATAAGGAATACAATAACTGAACTGGCAAATTCAACAGCAGGTTTCAACAGCAGACTTAATAAAGCAGAAGAAAGAATCAATGAGCTTGAAGACTCTACATTTGTTTCCAAACTTTAAAAAAAACAACAGCAGGACAAGACAAACATCCTTTCAGTGGCTTGTGCATGCTGGCAGAGTTTGATATTTTCTATGAAACTCAGTATTTTAAATTTTGCATAGAAGTAATATAGACATTTGATAGTTTAAAAACTGATAATTCATCAGTTCCTCAATCATTATTGCCTGAAGGGATTTACAAAATTATGAACTGAAAAAAATATCATGTGTAAATTTTTAAAGAAATTCTATTTACCTGCACAAACATACTCAACTAAGATTTAAAAACTTTTGTCAATTTTATTTGTCTAATAATTCATTATCTCACATAATTGCTGGCAATAATTTTCTCCATTCCTCTTTAGTAGTAGTATACATTGACACATCTTTGCCTAGGTCATTTGTGAACAGAATGTACTTCCACAGTCTTTGACGTAGTCTCGGCTTCATGACTTCCTTTGGCTGAAGAGATGATAATAGATATAGCACAAACAGACACTTGAAGTGAACATGCATGGTTGGCTTTGCCCCTTTTCACTCCTTCCATTAGCATGAAAAAGATATGCCATGGGGGGCCTACTGGTTCCAGAATCATGAGAGACAAAGAATAGGCCTGTATCTAAATGACAGTTTGAAGCCAAGTCTCACATAGCTCAGCATACATCTGCCAGATGCTAGCTGATCTTCAGACTCATGAGTGAGCAATAAATACTTAATGTTTTATTTTGTTCAGAAGTTGCAGAAGCAAACTGACTACACACTTCAAGATACTGAATAGCTTGCTCCAAGTTACATAGGTAGCAAGTGCACACAACTTATTTTAATGGTAATTATCTGTATATTTGACTTCAGAGGTTGGGCCACCCATTCATCATATGTCTAAATCTTTTCTGCAATGTCTCTGTCAAGGTCTTATTGAGGCTTTGGTGGGGATTCTCAGGGCAAAGAATTTGACATGAAAAAGCATTATGTTTTCTCACTGTCTTCTGGATACTGATTGTACTGAACTGATCATACCAGCATAGAGTAATTCATATCTACTAATATAGTTTAAGATTAAATTAATATTTTTGGTGGTCACCTCATGCTACTGTGATGTTGGTTTGTGACATTTAAAAATCTTTTCTTGGTGATATGATTCATCTGCTTATATAAACTTACATAAACAGGTCAAAACTTATATAAAACACCTGCTTTTTATTTCATACAATTGTTTTGTCATTTTATTTTCTCTATTTATGTATAGGACTCTACTTTAGACAAAATTGATTTTATTGTGTAATCCAGGTTGTTCTAATCTTTTGGGATTCCCATCTTGTGCATCCCTGTATCTAAGTCAATGGAACCCAGTTTTTATTATGGTAAATTATTAGTATGGAAAGATAAAATACTAGGCGAGTAAAGAAGAAATTAATTTAAAGAAAATTAAAATCCCTAATGAAGAGGGAAATGTTTTTTTAGTAACTACTAGAATTCCATAATTTAAACTAATTGTTCTAGATAAAGAGAAGAGAGATAATTGATGTGAAAATCTTTGTGATGGACTGCATCAACCTCAGAGGACTCTACCAGTTCCCTCTTTTCTTTAAGAATGACATTTATACATTATGTACACATACCATGCCAGAAACTGTGTTCAGAATGGAAGTCATTTGTCCTAAGGGCTCATGCACCATTGCTATGATTTGAGTGTATCCTTTAAAGTTCATTTATTGAATACTTAATTCCTCACATTGCAGTGTTGGAAGACGGGGCCTAATTGGGTTTTTGAATCATGGGGATGGAGCTCTCATGAGTGGATCAATTCCTTTCTCATGGGATGGGTTAGCTATTACGGGATTCAGCCTGCTTTTTCTTACATGCATGTAATGCCTTCTTTCCCTTTATAAATTCTACATATTATGAAACTGAACAAAGACCTCACCAGATATGGCCATATGACCACCCAGTCTTGGACTACCCATCCTCCAGAACCATGCACCTAAATAAATTAATTTCCTTTATAAAGTACCCAAGTTTAAGTATTCTGTTATACCAAACGCAGTGAAATAAGATAGAAAACAGGAACTGAGAAAAGAGGCTGTTGCTATACAAACATCAGAAAATGGGAAAGTGGTTTTGGAACTAGGTAGTGGGTAAAGGATGGAAGAGTTTTTAAGTGAATGCTGGAAAAAAACCTGAAAATCATGAATGAAACTTTTAACAGCAATTCTGGTGAGGAATCTGAAGAAGGGAAAAGACTGAAATAGTCCAGAACAACTTAATTGATCATGATCAGAACACTGATAGAAATATGAACAGTTAAGGCCATTTTGATAAGGTCTCAGATAGAAAAGAAATATATATTATTGGAACTGGAATGAAGTTCATCCACATAAAGTTTCAAAGAGCTTGGCTGACCTGTGCCCTTGTCTGAGGGCTTCATTGGAAGCAGAACTTCAGAGGGATAAAATAGGACATGTCACGGAAGAATTTCTAATTAGAAAAGTGCTTAAAGAACTGTGTGGTTCCATTTTATTCCATACAGTGAGATAAGAGAGTAAAGGAATTATTTTAAGGAATGATTTATAATTAAAAGGGAAGCAGAAAGTACAATTTGGAAAATTCACAACCTGCTCATATAAAGAATGAAAATAGTATTCAAGAGAACTAAACAAGTCTGTGGCTGAGAATAATGTTACTAAAGAGATAAACATGAGTAGAAGGAAAGTACGTGATGACCACCAAGACAATGGGAAAATGGCTCAGGAGCTATTCGGAGATCTTCTAGGTTGCCCCTCCCGTGACATCCCCAGTGCTCTTTCAGGGCAGAGTACTTTCAGAGTACCCTCCCTGTGGTCACTACTGTCCAGGGACCTCAGGATTCTGTTCCCTGAATTCTGGTGCAGCACTGATTGGTTCCAGTCATGGCCCAGTCAGCCCATTCAGCCATAGGTGTGGTTTGGGCTGCCACTCTGGAGGGTATAAGCTAAACTTTTGGCAGTGTCCATGTGGTGCTGATTCTGCAGACATACAGAATGCAAGAACTAGAGTGACATAATTTCCTCCCTGTAAATTTCTAAGGACATTGTGTAATGATTGTAGACCCTGCTGCCGTAAAGAGTTTCTACCAGGGAAATGCCTAGTGGAAGCATGGGAGTGGGGTCCTGTTCTTAAGACTCTAGTGCTACAGATCCATGAGAATTATTCAATATCCACCTTGGAATGCTATAGATACCAGTGAGAAATGCTAATTCAGGAGAGTGGAGGCATGCACTGACCCCAGGGGTGTGACTGCCCCAGTGTTCCCAGGAAGTGTCACATGAAGCAAAAAATTAAACTCCAGCTAGAAGACTTAATGTCTGGCCTTTGGGATTTTGGACTTAATTGGCTTGTTACTCCTTTCTTATTGCCTATCACCCCTTTTCAGAATGGGAGGATCTGCCTTCCACCTGTCCCACCATTGTATTTTGGAAGTGGACAATCTGATTTGATTTTGCAGGCCTACAGCTGGAAGGAATCTGCCTGAGTCTCAGATGAGACTTTGGACTTTTGAATTGATGCTGGAATGAGTTAGGAATTTGGAATTATTGGAATGGAATGAATATTTTGTGCAATGTGAGAAAGACAAGAATTTGGGGGTTCAAGAGAGCAATGTTTTGGTTTTAACATATTATTCAAAAGTTTATTTGTTAGAACCTTAATTCCTCAATGTGGGAGTCTGGGCAGGTGCATCCTAGTGGAAGGTAGTTTTTAGATGATGGGGTTGGAGAGCAATGAATGGATTAATGCCTTTCTCAAGGGAAGAATTAGCTATGGCAAGAATCTGGTTACCTTTTTTTTCTTGTGTTTATATGCCCTCTCTCCCCTTCTAACTTCTACCAGGTTATGAAGCAGCATGAAGCTCTCACCAAATCCAGCTGTCTGTCCACTCTTGAACTTCTCAGTCTCTAGAACTATGAACCTAAATAAATTTATTTTCATTGTAATTATCCTGTCTTAAATATTCTGTTTTAGCTATAGAATATGGATTAAGACAATTCTAATTTCTACAATCTGAGGGTGATAACTATTATCTGTGGGGAAAGCAACTTGTTTTCATGGTAAGAACAATGTTGAACCATTTGGGTCAATACTCAACAGTGGTAGTAGTGTTTTAGAATTCATGTAGTTTTATTTGCAATACAAAGGAAGAAGTAGAAGCATTAAGGCTGAGTTGTACCCTTTGAGTGCTTGTTAACAGGCATAGGAATACAGTAATGCACATTTTTAAAATTAAGAAATATTGGAAAATCTACTGCAAGGGTGCCTTGTGTAAACCAATCTTCCTTTATTGAGGATAATGCCTCTCTTTCTAATTAAACTAAATAATAGAAATCCGAGACACAACTTTATAGATTTTCTTGATTAACTTTCAAGTTTCAGGTCTCTTTCTCTAATTTGGAATATATGTATGCATTTGGAATATATGTATATGTGTATATGTATATATGTGCACTTTTATATATATTTTCATATATTTACATCTTTCTTCTTCTAAGTTTGTGCTTCCTTCATCATCCATCAGGCAGTGTTTCATGCGTGAGTTATTCAGTTACAAGTTAATGTCATCAGGAGTGTTTGTATATTTCTGTGAAGGCGTTTTGGGGAGGAAATTACACCCTCAAAGAAATGACTTGGTGGTGGAAGCTCTTGAGAACTGAAACAGAATCCTTGAAACCTGGGCTGGAGATCAGGTAGCTGACTACTTGGCCTGATGAGAGTCCTTCTCTCTCCACTTCTTTCTGTTGAAGGTGTGAATGTGATGCACAACCAACTACTGCCGGAAACATCATTTGACTGGATTTTTGTAAATCAAATTTAAAGTGGCTATTGGCTCCAATTTGTAAGAGTGGACCACAAGTTCTATTTTAGTCATCATTTGTGATCTTTTCCTCACTCACTGTGAACAGCAAGATATGCAGACTTATAAGGGGCCAGAGAACTTAGGGATGGTCCTGGCCCATGGATCCACCTGTGGCACTGTTCCTAAGCCACATAATACTGCACTCAGCCTTCGGGCAGCTTCCGCGGCCCTTCACATTGGTCCTCTCCCAAGATGCCCAACTCTTGATTCTTCCAACTCTTGAACTCCCCAGCTTCATTGCCTTTATGTCCAGGCTTTTGAAAACTACTCTATCAATTATTCCCAAGAACAAGAGAAAACCCAAGATTTTAGGAACCAAAACCCTGCTTTGAAATAAGGTAAAAATACCACTATTCTCTAGTAGTATCTTAAATGATTAATGTGCTCATTTTTCCTCCATTAATGAGTAAAAGCACTGTTCTCTGGATGGAGATGACCTGGTTTCAGATGTAGTCTGCTCTTTCCTAGCTCTCTCTTCCAGGGAAACAAACTTCTCTAAACTGCAGTTTCTTCATTGGTTAAGGGTAGATAATGATAGTGACTATTTCCTATCAAATAAACAAGTTATTGTGTGTTAAGCATTTTGCTGAATGCTTGGCACATTATATGTGCTCAATAATTCCTATTATTGTTTTTATTATGTGTCTCCCAAACCAATTGTGAATCAGGTACTACTAAGCCCTCTGCTGAACCGTGAGGGTGCAAAGATGAATAAAACATGATTTCTGTCCGCAGGGAATCTAAGTTGCTTCTTATGAAATGCACAAACACATAGCTAATGTAAAATATGAAAAGTACTCATGAGCTTATTGGGAGATAGAGAGAGGACATCTGACCCAATTCTGTGACTGTTACAGACAGCTCGTTGCCCTCTTACAGCATCTGATAGATGTAAAGCTGTGTAAGAGGTCTTGGGTCCTCCTTAGAAGGCTTTCTTGGCAGAACTCACTTCCCTTTGGAAAATCTCTGCTGCTGCCTCTAATCTTGGCTCAGCTTCTGCTACACAAACCTGTTTTCCTGAGGCCAATTTCCTCTATTTGAGATCCTGTCTTGGCTCTGGCCCCTACCTGGGTCTTTGTCTTTGTATTGCTGAATTTTCACCTCCCTTGTTTACTTGGCCAAATGTGTGCCAGCCTAGCTGTGCTGCACTTGGCTCCATAGCTGTGAGCTCAGCCAGCCACCCACATGCCTTGTGTTTGAGTGTTTCTCTAGAACACCTGTCCCTCTTCTGGGTAGAGGCTGACTCAGCCTCTTTTTCAGTGATAACCTGGGTTGGTTTTTAATGACTTTTCATACCAATCCAGGGAATTAATTGTATTTTGTGGGATGTGTTCTGCTACAAGCCACAGAGGGTACTGCTAATCAAGGCTTAAAATACACAGAGGTGCATTGTATTATGTATGAGGGTGTTCAGAAGAGGCAGATGCTGAGGTTATTTGGTGGCCCGATAAGCTGATAAAGAGCAGCTTATCAAGAACAGGCTTTTCCTGCTGTTCTGTGCCATCATTCTTGGCTTGTTTGTGATGCTCCTCAGGAATTCAAATTGCTGCAACAGCTTAAAGCCAGACCAGAGTCAGAAACAGAAAGAGAAAGGTGGCCCAAGTGAATATTCCTTGTAAATGTAATTTTTTTGTTAGGAAGGTAAAGAAAATTTCAGAAACTTCCCAGATGCATTCATTTACATTTTATAACTTATATTTCACTTGCCATTCCTTTCATGTTTTCTTTCTTTCTTTTAATTTTTTAAATTGATGTATTATAGTTTTCCATAATTGTGGGAATCATTATGCCTTATTCATACATGAATGTAACATAATTTGCTCAAACTCATTCCCCAGTACCTTCCATTTCCCATTCCTCTTCCTCCCCCTGATCCAATTGCTCTACTCTACATATTTCCCTTCTATTATTACTATTATTATTTTAATTAGTGCATTATAAATGTAATGATTTGGATATGAGGTATCACCCAAAAGTCCCTACATTAATGCAGGAATGTTCAGAGGTGAAATGATCAGACTTTTAGAGCTGTAACATAAGAAGTTCATCCTAATTTGAATGGTTGGTAAATGGAGGGAGGTGAGGAATGACTGCAGGAGGTGGATCCCTGGGGACATACCTTGGCAGAGTGCTCCTTGTTTCCTGACCGCAACAGTGGAAAAAAAAAAAAGGAAAAAAAATACACATATATGTATGTATCTCTCTCTCTCTCTCTCTCTCTCTCTCTCTCTCTCTCTCTCTCTCTCTCTCTCTCACACACACACACACACAAACACACACACGATCCTTTTCATAGTAGGAGGCTAGAAAGGTGAGTTTCTGGACTATCTCTGTAGTAGAAGTTAGCATGGGAGCATGGGTTGGAAGCAGCTGTTGACTAAACAAGAAACTGTCAGCTACAGCATTACCCAAGAGCTTGAACCTGACTTAATTTTTCTTTTAGTTTATGTAGCCTACATTGGCTCATACTACATGAATTACAAAAGTGCTTCAATAATGACCTTATTCTACAACCTGCATACGTGTCTTTTGCCTGTCCTTGTTTTTTTTCTACCTTTTAATTAAAAAAAAAATGTTTCAGCACTCATTTGATGGAAAAAATACCATCCATATTTTCCAAGCCCAGAGCTTTTTACCAGACAGGTTTAATTATTTTAACAGTACAAATACAGAAACTTCAAATGACATTAACAAGTGTTAGTGTATTAGGTATCTGTTTATCTCTTCTTATCTGCTTTAGTCCTCTGTTCTGTCTACAATGGCATTTTAGTTGTGTATTTTTAAAAAGGTGCATGCTACATTTGACTTAACTAGAACAACCTAAGACAGAAAGGACACCCCAAAAATTGTGCACATCTCTATTTTTTTCCTCCTGCTTGCCTACACTAAATTTTAAAAAAATGCAAAACATGTCAACTACATGGTCACAGTGCTCATCCCTGCAGCTCCTTCTTTTCCATCTTCCCTCAGAAGCCAGTCACCTCAGGAACCCCGTAGTCAGTGATTTGGAACTCATTTCGAATTTGACCACAGTGATGGCTCTCTGCATGCAGAGTGAGACAACCCTGTGCTCAGCAAGCCTTTGAAGCAATGGCCTCTAGTCATATACAAGCTGTCTTTTGTTTTTAAATTATTTAAAAGAATATTGTTAGTATAGGAGTAAACTTTTTTGACTACTAACCTATATGTGACAGAAATGATCTCAGGTACCTCTCTTTTAATATTGTTTCTTTAATCTTCATAGCAAATTTGCAAGGTGGATATTAGCTCATCTTACATGATGGAGACTGAGGACACGTCCAGATAATTTAAAGGACAATGGAAAGACAGTTGTTCTCCAATAGTTTGCCCTTCCTTTTGATCTGGAAATCTTTCTGTTATATTCCCTACTTCCTTATTCTATAGATCTCCTTTGTCTTAAGTTCCTTAGAAGCAGAACCTAAGAGTGGATTTATGTGAAAAGGGATTTCTTAAGAGAACAATCTCAGAAGAGAGGAAGCAAGTGGAGTAGGTTAGGGCAGGGAGGAGAGTTAGACAAGGCAGTGATTTTGGCTAGAGACCAGCATCGGTTCAGAGGTTCAGCAATACAAGCTGCTGTATAGATTTGGTCCTGCTTTGAGGCTTGGGATGGCTTTTTGTATACCTGTGTTAGTCTGTCATTAGCTGTTGTCTGTGAGCTTTTAGGAGCCAATGTTCATAGTAGCTGAGGAGAGGCTTGGTCAGCACTGTGAAAGGAGTCTGGGAGCATCTGCCATAGTCTGCTTCTTGAATAGTTGGACTTCTTTGCTTCCATTCATTAAGTCCATTACATCCAGGCACAGCCTTGCCATAGTCAGTGGGAGAGTTAGTGGGATAGGTTATAGCTCCTAAACCTCTATTTGGTCTTGAAGTGATAACTAGTATTTATTTTCTCCTTCTTTCTCTACCCATTTTATACCCTCTTGCTTTCAGCTAGCGCATCCATTCACTGCGGTGGCTTACACGTTTGGGTGACCCATCTTGTCAGTCCCTGAAGAATATGAGTTCTGGTTACTATGCCCTTACCTGGTAGTGGTGGGTAAAATTGTCCATTTACATTTAAACCCATGAAAGTTCCAAGAGAGACCAATATGCTGAGTGCCAAGCATATATCTCCCTGAACCTTATCTAGAGCAGTAGATCTGCTTCCTCATGACTATCAGGGTCAGTTACCTTTGCCAGTATGGAACTCCTTTTTATGCCAGCTAGTTAAATATCATGATGAACCCCAAGTGTCCAGATGTCAACTGTAGTTTTAAGTTTAGTGGAACTCACTGTGCTATTTGGAAAAAGAGCTCCTTTCTGGGTTTGAGGACTTACACTAAAATGTCTCAAGGTACAAGGATACATAATTCCTCAGGGAAGTGACTGGGGGTGATGATGGAGAATGGGACCATTCCTCCATCTTCCCATTGGATCCTGGACTCATGAATTGTAGCTACTGGCAACATAGCACCTTGTGATGACTACTGGTTTAGATATAAGTGGCGTTCTGAAGAATGATGCTACCTTCCCTTCCCCTCTTTGATTTGATGATGAATTGCTGCTATGCCTGACTTGTGATTTTGTGAGTGTGACAGTGTACATTCATGGGTGGCTACCGATAGGTAGTTCTGATGACTTGGTAGGGTAGATGCTCAGTTTCTTCCATGGCCCAGGGCCTGCTAGAAGCTGCTTTCCACATGCTGTGCAGTTTTCTCCTGCTTATGGCAAGGTCTTGATCTAGAACCGTGGGCATTTCTTCTATGACCCTCCTGTTAAGTCTGGCCAGAGACACCACATAGTGCCTCAAATACTACAGACGAGACTAGGAATGTGAGGTCTGCTGGGTTGTATGAACTGAGCTCCAGGGCTCCTTATATAGCAACCTGGAGCTGTACCCAAGTCCTTCTTTCTGTGGACCCTTCTCAAAACCAGTAACCTTCTAAGACGCTTGATAAACAGATTCTAACATCTGAAGAAACCACCAAGTACCGTTATTCTTTCTTGGAAGTAGAAGGTACAGCTGGGCACAGTGACACATGCCTATAATCCCAGCTACTTGGGAGGCTCATACAGGAGGATAGCAAGTTCAAGGCCAGACTCAGCAACTAAGCAAGATCCTGCCTCAAAGTAAGACATAAGAATGGTTGGGGATGGGTTCCAGTGATAGTGTCCCTGGGTTCAGTCCTCAGGACCACAAAAGCAAGAAAGCAAGGAGAAGGTGCAAAACACAGTAACTTCACCTTTCCTTACAAGAGGTGGTTCTGGCATTCCCCAGATCAACAGACTCCCAAATAATGCTCTAGGAGTTGGAAGTGCTTGGATCTGTGTTAATATTTTTATAGGGTTTATCTCCTATGCTTTGGAGTACCTATGCTTTATTTATCAAAGCATCCAGATACTAAATATTTCTTGCTCACCATGTCTTACTAAGATGGTGTTATTAATACTAAAAAAACAGCAAGAGTTTCTGTGGATCATAAGTTCCCAGCTGCCCCTTCACCCTCCAGTCTCCTGGATGAAGTGGCTCATTTATCTGAGGCAGCACTTCTCTGTTCAGAGACAGGGGCAGTTGAGCACATTTGGTAGTCAATATTCAAAACTGATAGGGGCAATTCATCCACCTGGCGATGGGAGGAGGCGGGGGACAGAGACTGAATTGTCCAATACATGCTGTTAACATAAACCTGCATTCTATGGAGACAAGGGAGGAGGAGTAGTGAGTGGAGAAGGATTAAAACTCAGGATTCTGGGATCCCTCATGGACACACTGACTTGAAAAGCAGTGAAAGGCAGATGCATCTTGAGAGGAAGAAGAAAGGGGAGGATTGGTTGCCAGGAGTTCTGCATAGCCATGGACCCTTCCTGTGGGAAGTGGTAGTGGTGTGCTGGGAGAGGATTGTTCAACATTAGGAAATTCAAAAAGTCAGGTGACAGACCCTTGGCACTTTCAATTGGCCATGGTGGCAGTTTTATATCCCAGAAATCAGCAAATGCTACAAATTAGAGATCTTTTCCCTGTGACAGTAGTTTAATAGCATATATCCAGGAAAGAGGATACCAAAATGCTTTTCAACTGAATGTTGGAACAGGAAAAGATGAAAAGTAAGAGATACCCACCGTCCCCCCACACAACACCACTGCCACCTAACCCCAAACTCTACATCCTTAATAGCTTATCCCGGAGTCAGAGCTAGTCCTTGCACATTTTCCTTTTCCTAAAATGCAATCAGGAAGTGCCATCTGGTTAGCCAATTTTTAGGTTCATTATAGGTCATTTTCTCATTAAAAAAAAAAAATTCATCTACCTCCTGGGTTTGATTAGTAGCTTCATGTCATGTTGCAGTAGATGGGAAGAAACTCTTCCAATTTCCTTTTCCAGCCTCCAGTCTTAACAATCTGATCATGTTCCCCCTTTGTTAAAAACAAACCCATGGTTCTCTGAAGCATTTACATTTAAATCAAGTTTCTCAGTTTGCTTTAGTGACCTGAGTTTCTCTGACAGAACAAAAGTGTGAAATAAGGACTTCCATTCAGTTGCTTTAGACTTATTGAGGAAGTAATTCCAAGGCAGAAAGGAGGGATGGAGGAATGTGAAAGAGGGAAGGAGAAAAAGGCCATACCAGGTGATTGACTACTGCCATGGACAGCTAGGGTGTGATTCTCTGGATCCTCTGGGACATTCTGAGGACTGTCTACCTTTCAGAACCCACAGTACCTGGTAACTCCAGGGTGAAACATTGATAGATTCCCTCTCTGATTTTATGAGTGTTGCTCCAGGAGATCTCAATCCTCCCATACTTCTGTGCTACAAAATCTAAATGCTGAGTGGGCTTCTGCCAGAACCCCCCATCAAACACAAGAGGCAGCTGATATACCCAAAATAGGAAGCTCCTATGATTTTCTATTCCAATTCCTCTGGTCTCAGCCCTGGACAAGCTCACCCTTATAGCCTACACATACTGGTGCAGGCGTCCTAAATCTGAAGAGCCATTTTACATAGCCAGATTAGTTTGTTTGTTGATATATGCTTATCTGTCTTCTGGAGAGGCTGCTACTTTCTTCTCTGAGTTAATTCAGACTTTTAAACTGACTTCAGCTGAGACTTTTTGCTGGAAGCTTCCATGTTTTCCTTCAGTTAGTGTTAAGTGATTCTTTTTTTTTTTTTATTTACTTATTGATTCATTGAACACAAATGGAGTACAGCTATTGTTTCACTGGTTGTACACAAAGTAGAGTCACACCATCTGTGCATTCATGCATGTACACAGGGCAATGGTATCTGTCACACATTCTGTTATTAATTTTACCCCCCACCCACCCCCACCCCTCCCTTCCCTCTATGCTAGCTATCTTTCCTCCATTCTTGCCATCTTTCCCCCCCACATTATGCATCATCATTCATATATCAGAGAGACCATTCGGCTTTTGGATTTTTGGGATTGGCTGATCTCACTTAGCATAAGAGTTTCCAACATCATCCATTTACCTACAAATACCATAATTTTATTCTTCTTTATGGCTGAGTAATATTCCATTGTGTATATATACCACAGTTTCTTTATCCATTCATCTAATGAAGGGCATCTAGGTTGCTTCCATAATCTAGCTATTGTGAATTGAGCAGCTATGAACATTGATGTGGCTGCATCGCTGAGGCAATCTGATTTTAAGTCCTTTGGGTATAAGCCAAGGAGTGGGATAGCAGGGTCAAATGGTGGATCCATTCCAAGTTTTCTAAGGAATCTCCACACTGCTTTCCAGAGTGGCTGCACCAACTTGCACTCCCCCCAGCAATGTATGAGTGTACCCTTTTCCCCACATCCTCGCCAACACCTGTTGTTGCCTGTGTTCTTGATAAAAGACATTCTAATTGGGGTAAGATGAAATCTTAAGGTGGTTTTGATTTGCA
>JAJEJO010053791.1:0-136079 GCA_020662805.1 Glaucomys volans
GCGCTATGAGCGGCTTGCCCTGCTGGCTCTGCTGGACCGGTGAGTGCCTGTCTACCTTGGCCCCTTGTCCCCAGAAAGTCCCAGGACCCTGGACTTTCAGACTGTGAATGAGTGAAGACAGTCATGGCTTTAGAAAATCTAACTGTGCCCTTGATAGCAGGGGCATTTCTTTAGGTTCCTTGGGTACAGAGGGGTGGCCAAGTGGTGGGGAGTGGGAGTGGGACAGGCATTATGGTAACACCAGCTTTCTCAAATCCCTGCCTAAGAGACAATGTGGTCTGATATATGTATGTATGTATGTGTGTGTGTGTGTGTGTGTGTATGTATATATATATATATATATTTTTTTTTTTTTTAACTGTGTATTTAACCTAGGGGTCCTTTATCATTGAATCACATCCCCAGCCCTTTTTTTTTTTTTTTTTTTTTTTTTTTTTTAGGTACCAGGGATTGAACCCAGGGGTACTTAACCACTGAGCCATAGAGTCATCCCCAGCTCTTTTTATTTTTTATTTTGAGATAGGGTCTTACTAAGTTGCCTAGGACCTTGCTGAGTGGCTGAGGCCAGCCTTGAACTTGCGATCCCCCTGTCTCAGCCTCCCAAAGTGACTGGGATTACAGTCGTGCGCCAGCACACCTGGCGGGTCTGATTTTGTTGTTTTTGCAATACCAGGGGCACTCTACCACTGAGCTACATCCCAGCCCTTCTTATTTTTCATTTTAAGACAGGGTCTTGCCAAGTTGCTGAGGCCGGCCTTGAACTTGTGACCCTCCTGCCTCAGCCTCCAGAGTAGCTGGGATTACAGAGTAGCTGGGATTATATGCCATCATGCCTGGCAGTCTGTTATTTTTCATTTGCTTCTGTTTTTGGTATAAAAACGGAGTGCTACAACCTAAAAAGCTCACAAACCATTTGTCTCATCTTTCCCAATTTTCAGAGGGAAAATCGAGACCCAGGAAGTCAAAAAGACCAGTCAGGTGATTTTCATTGCCTGCCTAGAGCTCACATCCTGGCTTCCTGTCCTTTGGGCTTTGACCTGGCACTGTGACTGGATGCCTGTGGGGTCTTGCCTGTGTTTATCATGGTGTGCCTGACATGGTGTGCCTAGCTCAGCCTAGCATGAGCTGGAGGTGGGGAAGTCTCAGGAGTGTTGGCACCTGAAGTCCTCAGCATCTAGAAGGGTAAAGATTGGGATATAGGGCAGCAACAGGATGGCTTCCTGGAGGAGATGAATCCTGGGCTCCCCATGGGAGATTATAGATTATAATTTTTTTTTTTTTTTTTTTTCTTTCTTTTTGGCCTGTTTTATTTCTTTTTTGGTGCTGGGGATTGAACTCAGGGTCTTGGGTCTTGTGCTTGCAAGGCAAGCACTCTACCAACTGAGCTATATCCCCAGCCCTAGATTTGAATTTTCACAGGCCAAGAAGCAGGCACAGCCAGAGACCTGGAGATGGTCTTTTAGGCCTCCCTGCCAAGGCAGAAGCGCCATTCCTTGACTCACCTGTCTCTACAGGACGCGGGGGGTGGTGGAGAACATCTTCGGCGTTGGGCTAAGCAGCCTGGTTGCTTTCCTGGGCTACCTGTTACTGCTGAAGGGCTTCTTCACTGACATCTGGGTCTTCCAGTTCTGCCTGGTCATCGCCTCCTGTCAGTACTCCCTGCTCAAGGTCAGGCCCGGCTTTGTGTGTCTTCTCCCCCAACTTTGCTCAGACCTTCCCCTTCCCACTACTCTGGGTCTGAGGGCTGTGAGCTGGGAAGCAGATAAGATGCTTAAGGCCCTCAGCCAGTCACCCATCTGATAGTTGAGAACACTGAGGCTCAGGACACTTGAGGGTCCTGCCCTGATGCCAGGGTCTCATGCTCCTGTGGGTACTGGCACTTTTTGCCAACATAGCCCTATCTCTTCCAGAGTGTGCAGCCTGATGCAGCATCTCCCATGCACGTGAGTACCCATGAGCAGCGCCTTTCCAGGAGGCCCTGGGAGGGGCTGAAGCCAGGTGGGAGGAGCTCACAGCAGGAAAGAGGCAGGGCTCCCTCACCAGCCCCGTTGCCTCCACCCTGCCCAGCTCTCTAGCTTGGACCCAGGGCCAGCCCTGGAGCATGTGGGCATGTCCACATGCCTCTGGGGTGATCATCGAGGAAGGGCAGCTCCTCACAGGCTGACTCCCCAGGGCCACAACTGGGTGATCGCATACAGCCGGCCCGTCTACTTCTGCATCTGCTGTCTGCTCATCTGGCTGCTGGATGCCCTGGGCTCAGCACAGCCCTTCCCGCCCGTCTCCCTCTATGGCCTCACACTCTTCTCTGCTTCTTTCTTCTTCTGTGCCCGAGATGTGGCCACTGGTGAGACCTGGCAGGATGGAGGTGGCCTGGGAGAGTAAGCCCGCGAGGGTGGGCTGAGGCAGGGCCAGTAGACTGACCAGCCCTCGTTTTCTCTCCTGGCCAGTGTTCACCTTATGCTTCCCTTTCGTCTTCCTCCTGGGCCTCCTACCCCAGGTCAACACCTGCCTCATGTACCTGCTGGAGCAGATAGATATGCATGGCTTTGGGGGTACAGGTATGATGCCCACAGGTGGCTTGGGGGTGGGGGTGGTATTGGGCCCTAGAAGGCCTATGGATTGAGTCTGTGGCTCCAGTCCTCACTGATCCACCTTCAGACCCTTCCACGGTACAGACCCTTCCTTCCTCTAGACCGTGGTCTCAACCTGAGAATGCTACAAGTTCTGAAGCCCCTCAGGGCTGGGCGAGCAGAGAGCAGTGGGCTGGGGGTGATGTCCTGGGAGTTGGACGGTGGGACAGGGGTGAGGTACGTGTGAGGGCTGGGTTTTACTGACTCCTCCATTCCACGCAGCTGCCACCAGCCCTCTCACTGCAGTCTTCAGTCTTGCCCGCAGTCTTCTGGCTGCTGCCCTTCTCTACGGCTTCTGCCTTGGGGCCATCAAGGTAAGGTGGCCTACAGAGCAGGGGCATGCTGGAATCTGTGGTGTTGTTGGGACAGGGCCATGGATTGGGCTCAGCAGTGGCTTCTCAACTGGGGATACCCCCTGCCCCATGCTCACCCTCACCTTTCCTGACCAGCATGCTTCTCTCCCCAGACTCCTTGGCCGGAGCAGCACGTCCCTGTCCTCTTCTCAGTCTTCTGTGGTCTCCTGGTGGCGCTGTCCTACCACCTGAGCCGGCAGAGCAGTGACCCTACTGTGCTCTGGTGGGTGCTGCACGTGCCTGTCCATGCACACGTGTGCGTGCATCATGGGTGTGTGTTTGTGTCTGTGGGTCTGGGGATCCGTGCATTTGCCTGTGAACACACAGATCCTGGTCTCCTGTGGCTCTGGGGGGCCTGTGCAAGGAAAGTCAGCAGCCCCAGCCCCTGACTCTTTCCCCCACCAGGTCCCTGGTACGGAGCAAGCTCTTCCCTGAGCTAGAGGAGCGGAGCCTGGAGACAGCCCGGGCTGAGCCCCCAGACCCGCTGCCAGACAAGATGCGCCAGTCTGTGGTGAGGGGCTAGGAGCATGGGGCTCTGATGGAGAAATGTGGCGGGCGGGGCTGGGTGTGCAGCCCTGGCAGTGGGCAGTGAGCTGTTCGCACCTTGCAGCGCGAGGTCCTGCATTCCGACCTGGTGATGTGTGTGGTGATTGCTGTGCTCACCTTCGCCATCAGCGCCAGCACTGTCTTCATTGCCCTGAAGGTTTGTGTGGCTCACTTTGCCCTCCTTGGGTCTTGGCAGGAGCCTCCTGGACCTGAGGCCCTGAGCAGCCCCTGCCTGGCCTGGTGGGCTGAGCCCCTGAGCGAGCGCCTGGTCTTTCCCTCTGCAGTCGGTGCTGGGCTTCGTGTTGTACGCGCTGGCCGGGGCCGTGGGCTTCTTCACACACTACCTGCTGCCACAGCTGCGCAAACAGCTGCCGTGGTTCTGCCTCTCACAGCCCGTGCTGAAGCCGCTGGAGTACAGCCAGTATGAAGTGCGCGGTGAGTGCTCCTTCACCCTGGTGGGCCTGGTGGGAGTGTTGGTCTTCTTGACTCAGGGTGCCAGTAGGGGGCAGCCTTTGCCTACGCTGCCCTCTCCGTCCTGGCCCTCTCCTTCCCTGCTCTCTTGTGCCCACTCGTTCTAACCATGCCCTGGCGTCGACCTGCTGTGCTCTTCAGCCCACATGTGCCTCCCTTTTTCTGCCTTCCTTGTCTCTGAGAAGATGGAAAAAGTAGAATTACAGGATCTTAAAAGGCTCTCTTGTCCAGAATTGTAAACTGGTTTCCGATAGCCTAGAGCCATCTGGTGTACATTGTTGCTGGGCTGTGCAACAGTTTAAATATCCTCCAGCCCATGTTTAATCATCTTGACTTGTGACAATGAAGGTCACATTCCTCGATTTTCTTACAGTGGGATATGTTGGTCCACTGGGCCAGCATCCCTCTGTCCCTTCCACCCACTTGAGTTGGGGAGCTTTGTCCCACAGAAGGGCCTGTGGCTTGGGGTCAGCATGCACTTGTCCCCCCCAGCCTGCCGTACATGACTTTGCCATTCGCAGTGAGTACCTGAAAGTTTCACTAGCCTTGTTTGCATAGACAGCAAAACAGGACAAAGCACCAGCCCTAAGCCTGGGAGGTGCCAGTGGTGTGTGGAGCTCTGGCTGTGCTCGGGCTCATCACTTTCATTTGAACTGCCAAAGATCAGTCCCTCCCTACCCTGCTGAGGTCGCTGGGGACCCAAGACACACACCCCTGGTTTGCCCACCCTCCTTCTGGTCCTGCTGTGGCTAGTCTTCTGGACCCCCGGGAAGAGAGGATATGTGGGGGGGCCAGGTGCTGACCAGCAATTCCACCTCCTTGTTGCAGGTGCTGCCCAAGTGATGTGGTTTGAGAAGCTGTATGCGGGCCTGCAGTGTGTGGAGAAGTACCTCATCTACCCTGCTGTGGTGCTCAATGCCCTCACAGTGGATGCCCACACTGTCGTCAGCCACCCGGACAAGTTCTGCCTCTAGTGAGGACTACTGTTCCTACCCCCACCTTCCCGTTTGACCCCCACTGGGGAAACTGAGGCCCAGAGAGTAAATGGGTAATGGGTGGTACCAAGATTGCCCAGCAAGCCGAAGGCAGACCCTAATTGCTGATGCACCGTGTGTTGAAGTACATGTGTGCATTTTACCCACGCTAGAGGGACAAGCCTGAGAGTCACTGGTCCATAAGAACAGAGGCTCGCTCAATAGAGAGAGCTGAGGCCTAGGGTTGCTCTCAGGCCAGGGCAGGTGAGAGATGGGGCATGTGCACCCACTGCCTCCTGAGCTTGCTGAACTCACCCACAGCTGCCGGGCATTGCTGATGACTGTGGCTGGGCTGAAGTTGTTGCGCTCGGCCTTCTGCTGCCCACCCCAGCAGTACCTGACCTTGGCCTTCACCGTCCTGCTCTTCCACTTCGACTACCCACGCCTCTCCCAGGGCTTTCTGCTGGACTACTTCCTCATGTCCCTGCTCTGCAGCAAAGTGAGTAGCGGGTGGGGGGTTGGCTGTGGCCTAGAACTCCTCCGCCTCAGCTGGGGGAGAATGTCCCTGGGGCCTGTCACCTGCCTCTCCAGACCAACTCTGCTGTTGGCTCTTCAGGGAAGGGGTTACCTCTGTATCTCCTTGCAGAGAGGAAACTGAGGCTAGAAGAAGTGGAATAACTTGTCTCAGGCCCTCCAGGGAATTGAGTCAACCAGGATTTGACCCCATATCTGTCCAACCCTACAACCACCTTCCTCAGAAGCAATTAGCATAGTTAGGACCTGGCCTTGACCTCTGGACAAGAGCCAGCCTCTGAGCTCTTTCTCTCTGCCAGCCTTGACCTTGGAGAACAATTCAGAGTGTTTTCAGAAGCCTTGGGACCTGGGCTTGTAGATGTTCTGCTAGACCATGAGATTTCCCCACTCAAGGTTTGGGTTTGAACAAAGGACCGCTCCCCACTATGTGCAGAGTGCTGTTACTGGGCTGGAACCCCTGCAGGCCTGAACCTTCCTCTCACAGGAGAGCTCACTTCTTGTTTTCTGGGCAGGCCCGGATGGTGGGCCTCCCAACTTGACTCCTCTGAGGTCAGGATGTGGGACTGTCTGTTGACATTCAGTGCCACTGTCTGGGCCCAGCCTCACCACTGACCGAATTGCGTGACCTGAGCAGATCATTTATTTTCTCTTCTCTGAACCTCAACTTAACCATCTGTAAAATGGAAACAGCTTCCAGGGTCATCATGTGAATTAAATGGTTAATGAATGTGCTCTTAGAACTCAGTCGGGAGTTGGTCATGGTGACAGGTGCTTCAAGCCAGAACTGGAGAGAAAGTGCTGGTAGTGATCCTGAGCTTGACCCCACAGGGCACCCGGTGGGTGGCCCCAGGGTTCTAAAGGAGGCCTGGCACACCACCTTGAGTGACACTGCCTGTGTTTCATATCTCGCCCACCTTGCAGCTGTGGGACCTGCTGTACAAGCTGCGTTTTGTGCTGACCTACATTGCTCCCTGGCAGATCACCTGGGGCTCAGCCTTCCACGCCTTTGCCCAGCCCTTTGCTGTGCCACGTATCTGTGCCCGCTCTCTGGGTGGGGTGTGCAGGGAGGGCTGTGGCCTGGGGCTGCAGGGAGCCGGGAGGGAGTCTGGGAGGTCCTACGTGCCTGCTCTCTCCTTGACTTATGCCCAGACTCGGCCATGCTGTTCGTGCAGGCCCTGCTCTCGGGGCTCTTCTCCACACCCCTCAATCCTCTGCTGGGCAGTGCGGTCTTCATCATGTCCTATGCAAGGCCCCTCAAGTTTTGGGAGCGTGACTACAAGTGAGTCTTATGGGAGAAAGGGGCAAGTGTGTGGCCAGGGAGAGGGAGAGGGGATCGAGACCAGACTGGATAGTGCCCAGCAGCAAGTGTGGGCAAGCTTGGGCACAGTGGGGACACTTGAAGCAGATCCCATGAAAGCACAACTGGCAGTTGGGCCTGGGTGAGACCCCAGTTTCCCCAAGTCCTGGCCTGCGGTCTGGGTGAGTCCCTTCTTGTCCCTGAGCTTTGTCCTCCTCATCTGTGACGATGTTACTAGGGCTGTCATGGGTAGCTTCTGCTCAGTGCACAGGGGTGTGGACTTGGGGAGGACCTGGGTGGAGCCCAGGGACCTGGGTAGGGAGGTCTTGGCAGGTGGGAATCGTCACCAGAGTTGTTAACTGCGCCTCTGCTGATGCTATTGCTTTCCCTGTGAACAGCACTAAGCGTGTGGATCATTCCAACACCCGCCTGGTGACACAGCTGGACCGGAACCCTGGTGTGTACCCAACTGTCCAGGGACTTCGGGCAGGGCTTCCCCCAAAAGGAGCCTTCTTTACATGTCACTTTGTCCATTTGTCTCTCTGCCCTGGGCCCAGGCGCTGATGACAACAACCTCAACTCCATCTTCTACGAGCACTTGACGCGCTCACTGCAGCACACGCTGTGTGGGGACCTGGTGCTGGGCCGCTGGGGCAACTATGGCCCTGGTGACTGCTTTGTCCTGGCCTCCGACTACCTCAATGCACTGGTGCACCTCATCGAGGTTGGCAATGGCCTTGTCACCTTCCAGCTACGTGGCCTTGAGTTCCGGGGTGAGCTCGGGGCTGTCTGGGTATGGGGGTGCAGGCATGCTGGGGCCTGGCCAGGGCACTGTGTTTGATAGTGTGCAGTGACTACATTCCAGTCCAGCTTGGCTGGGGTGACCTCAGGCAAGGAGCTCTTGCTCCCTGGGTTAGGATTTCCCAATCTAAGCTGTGAGGTGACAGGTTTCTTTTCATCCAAGCCCTCTCTGTGCCCTGACTTTGGGTCCATACTGATGCCAGAGGTTGCTACAATCAAAGTTAGGGGTCAGAGCTCTGGGTTCTCATGCCAACTTTTCTCTGGCCTACTCTGTGGTCTCGGGCCAGACCCCATTCAGGCACCATGCACAGCCCCTCGTGAGTGGGTCTGCTCCTAGCTTGCAGGGAGACATATTGGATGCCAGCTTCATCGGAAGCCCAAGGACGCACAGCTCATGAGCACCATGACTTGAGCAAGTCACTTTTCCTCTTCAGGTTCAGTCTTTGCCTCTTTAAATGAGGGGCCAGACCCCTGCCTCTTCCATTCCCCCTCATGGCTGCTGGACATTAAGGCAGGGGCTCACTTGTTAATCCATTCATTCCGTAACCTTTGCACACACAGCATTCCTGGTGCAGGGTGGGTGGCAGCAGTCCTTGAGTGCCATATTGGGCTCTTGCTAGGGGAGGCATGCAGGGATTGTCCTAGTGGCCCTGACTGGACAGTCCTCCCCCACAGGCACGTACTGCCAGCAGCGTGAGGTGGAGGCCATCACTGAAGGCGTGGAGGAGGATGAGGGCTGCTGCTGCTGTGAGCCTGGCCACTTGCCACGGGTCCTGTCCTTCAATGCCGCCTTTGGGCAGCGCTGGCTGGCCTGGGAGGTGACAGCCAGTAAGTACGTGCTGGAGGGCTACAGCATTAGCGACAACAACGCCGCCTCCATGCTGCAGGTCTTTGACCTCCGCAAGATCCTCATCACCTACTACGTCAAGGTACGGCGGGCAGCATTGTCCCTACTGGTGGACACTGTCTGACCAGGAGCATCCCAAGTTCTGTTTTCTGGAATGTTGGAAGCCTCTTTGATCCAAGGGAAGCAGAGGCCTCAGAATTACGCTGCACAGAGCCACCGCCAGATAGCAAAGGTTGAAGTTATCAGTCTGAGGCTCCAGAATTAGGAGACAGTGACAGAGCTGGGCATCGAATCCAGGCCGAGCTCAGCCATTAGGCTTTGCTACCTCCACCTGGGCGCTCGGAGCCAGTCCGGAGAGCTTGAGATCTGTTGGGCATGGTGGCAATTGGTGAGGCACTGTGGATGTAGACGGAGCCCTCGGCTGGACGTTCTGGGGGTTCTGGGCAACCTGGAAAGTTACCTCCATTGTCATGGCACACTTTACCCCTTGGAAGTGCTGGTATTGTGGTCTGATGGGGCAGACACGATGAGGCTTTGTGTTCAGAAGGGTACTGCAGGAGTGGCTAGGTCGGTGATCACACAGGCCGCCGTGTGCTCCTAGGATCTGCCCTGGAGCTTCACATGGCCTGGTGTGTGCCCAGTTGGAGGCCAGGGGAGCCTGTCCTCCTGAGGTCCGGCCTTGGATAGGCACAGGCAGCTCCTAGCTGTCCTTTTGCTCCCCATGGACAATCCACCCACGTCACGTGTTAGAGCAGCTGTCATTTCCGTTCTTTATGTCCTCTCAACTCTTGGAGAACAGTTTATGAGGCTCCCCCTATTTTCTCTAAGAAGGACATGATCCAGAAGGGACAATCCCAGCCCCAGGTCACCCAAGGATCAAGGTCCTATCCATTTTCCTGTCTCATCTTGAGAGCTGTGCCCTTGCCCAAGTCACCCTGCTGCCTCCCAGAGACCCCACTCAAAACCACAGCCTCTGATCTCAGGCCTGAGCTGGCTGGCTGAGGTGAGCCCTTCCTAGTTCATTGTCCCATGGGAAGCTGACTCGCTGTAGCTGAAGCTGCCTCAGGGGCTGGGCACAGGAGCCAGAGGACATAGGGATGCTTTGTTAAAGATGCGTGGAGCGTGGGTGAAGCCCGGAAGGCTGGGGTGCCAGGGAGGCAACCATGAGGGCACACGGGGGCCAGTGCAGGAGGCAATGCTGGGCATGTGTCCTATTCAGCTTTTGAGGTGGGCCAGTCAGGCCTAGCTCTTCTGTACAGCTTTGCCACCACTTGATGCCTCTGTATCTTGCCCTTCCTGTGGGTGTCACTGTGTGCAGGGGGTGGGAGATGTGGTGCAGACCTTAGCCAGAGCCTCCAGCCCCCACCCCCCAGCTGCCTGCAGCCATACTTTGTCCTCAGGGTTAGCTCTTCCAAGCCAGGTGGTTCGAGACCCTGCCACATTCTTTAGCCACCCTTGGGAGAGGACAAGCCAGTGTGATTGGCTCATTACAGCTGAGGCAATGGCCTCAGACCTGCTCTTGGAGATGGTGGCACAAGAGCAAGAAGGCACCACAGTCACAAGGCCTGTGCGGTGGTGAAGTGCCCCCAGGCAGCAGTAGGACAAAGCGACTCTTAGGCACCGCTCCCAGGTGGGAGCTGTTGCTGATCATGGGCCCAGGTGTTCATTTTCTCCCTGAGATTCACTCTGAGGCTGTCACAGAACAAATGGCCCTGGCCAAAGTTAGCCAAGCACTAATGTGTGCCTGGTCAGCTCCTCCCCTGCCCCTGCAGCACTCTTGTTTTTTGTTTTCTGGGGGCTCTGGTGGTATCCAGAGTGTGGAGGCATTCTAGCTGGTCAGGAAGGCCAGTCTGGAGCCTAAAGGTGTCCCATTATCTTTTTTTTTTAGATTTTTTTTAGATGTTGAAAGACCTTTATTTTATTCATTTTTTTATATGTGGTGCTGAGAATTGAACCCAGGGCCTCACACATGCTGGGCAAGTGCTCTGCCACTGAGCCTCAACCCCATTATTCTGGTCCCTTCTTGGTAAACCAACCACCCAGCCCTCCCCAGACTGTCACTCATCTGCCTGTGCTAAACATGCCGGAGCCAGGCAGCCCCCATGTGCAAGGAACTGATGAGCCCCCCATCCCAAGACAGCCATGAAGTTCAGGTGTCCTCCCCTGCCAGGGAACTGTGTGAGGCCTTGGCTCTTTCTGTCGTGTGCCTGGTCGTTTAGCCCAGGTGTTTGACTTCTCCATGCCCCACTGTAGCCACCTTGCCGGACACTGCACTGCCTAGGTAGTGGCCAGCTGCATCACCCTCTCCCGCCTGGACTTCCCCACCCCTCACCCCACACAAAGCGCTGACCCCGTCGGCTTGGTCTCAGGGTGGCACATGGAATCCCCATAACCTCATTGGCCGCTGGCTGCCAGTGGCACACTGCCTCTCCTTCTCAGTGGTGCCAACTACCTGCTTTCCAAAACTCCTAGCATTTTGCCCACCCATACTTAGACATCAGCAGCACTTCTTAACAAGGCTTCAGGAGCCTCCAACTTTGGGCACAGGGTATTGTGCCTCTGCCTTTTTTCATGCTTTGCCTGCCTAAAGGGACCTGTGACCCAGGGTGCTCAGCTGGCTTGCTGGGCCCTGAGATCTGGATCCCACAGGACCTTCAAATTCCAGCTTAGCCTGCCCTGCTGTGGGACATGGGCCAAGACTGTCATCTGTCAGTGACTCTCCCTTACAAATGGGTTAGATGCTAAGGTGCACGACCAGGTGAGCAGGTGCTGCGTACAAGTCCCTGCTGCAGTGTGGGACCCTCCAGGGCCCCTCTATAAGTGGGGGCACTTCTTACTGGCTGCCACCTCTCCCTGACCTGGGCTCGGGGGCAGAGCTCACTTGCCCTTGTAGCCTTGGGGAGCTGAGCTGAACTGCAGGAGGCGGGTGTCCCAGGAAGCCCTTTAGCCCAGGCAGAGGCAGAAGTTTTTCATGGTTTCCCGCAGTGCTGGGGCTGGAGCAGACTGCCCTCCACACACAAACCCTGACACCTGCTCCTCCTCTCCCAGAGCATCATCTACTATGTGAGCCGCTCCCCGAAGCTAGAGGCCTGGCTGAGCCACGAGGGCATCGCAGCTGCCCTGCGGCCTGTTAGAGCCCCGGGCTACGCGGACTCAGACCCCACCTTTTCGCTGAGTGTGGATGAGGACTACGACCTTCGCCTGTCCGGCCTCTCGCTGCCTTCCTTCTGTGCTGTGCACCTTGAATGGATCCAGTACTGCGCCTCCCGACGTGGCCAGGTTGGGCCACCACTACCCTGGGGCTGCCCCACCCAGGCCTCTGGGGACCTGAGCCCTCTTCCACTTCTCCCCTTTCCATCTGGGTTCTTCTCATCCTAAGACTCCCTTGGCCTGGGCCCTGGCCCCCACCCCAAGTTCCCAGTCCCAGGTCTGAGCGGGGCTCTGGGGATGGGGCTCCTTGTGCCACAGCCCGTGGACCAGGATTGGAGCTCGCCGCTTGTCACGCTGTGTTTTGGCCTATGTGTACTGGGCCGCCGGGCCCTGGGGACAGCCTCTCACAGCATGTCTGCCAGGTGAGTGCACGTGTCCGCTGGTCCCACTGCTTCCCTGGCCCCGTGCATGTGGAAACTGTTGGTCCTCCCTGTGGTGTAGCTTGTCTCCCGGTCATGACCCTGCCTGTTCCTCAGCTCTCTGAGGGGTGTAGACAGACTGGCCTCCTTGGAAAGATGGGGAGACAGGTTCAGCGAGAGGAAGGGCTCAGCTCAGATCACTAGAAACCTGAGATGCCTGGCTCCCCCACTGACCTCCCTGCTGCTCCTCCCCGACAGCCTGGAGCCCTTCCTCTATGGCCTGCACGCTCTGTTCAAGGGGGACTTCCGCATCACCTCCCCACGCGATGAGTGGGTCTTCGCTGACATGGACCTGCTGCACCGTGTAGTGGCACCTGGGGTTCGCATGGCCCTCAAGCTTCACCAGGTGGGAGAGTGGCGTGCCCAGGCTGCTCAGGCAGGTGGGGGATGAAGCCTACCCCCAGTGCAGGGGCCCCTGACTCCTGCCCACCCATCCACCCCACCAGGACCACTTCACGTCCCCAGATGAATACGAGGAACCGGCAGCTCTGTACGATGCCATCGCAGCCAATGAGGAGCGGCTGGTCATCTCGCACGAGGGTGACCCAGCTTGGCGGAGCGCCATCCTTAGCAACACACCCTCCCTGCTGGCACTGCGCCACGTCATGGACGATGCCTCTGACGAGTATAAGATCATCATGCTCAACCGCCGCCACCTCAGCTTCCGAGTCATCAAGGTGGGGATGGCTCTGCCTGCCCCCAGCCCAGGTCCCTCTCTCTGGTGCCAGATCCCTGACCTTCTGTGTGGCTGCCCACAGGTGAACCGCGAGTGTGTGCGTGGCCTGTGGGCGGGGCAGCAGCAGGAACTCGTGTTCCTGCGTAACCGAAACCCGGAGCGCGGCAGCATCCAGAACGCCAAGCAGGCACTCCGCAACATGATCAATTCTTCCTGTGACCAGCCGCTGGGCTACCCCATCTATGTGTCACCCCTCACCACCTCACTGGCTGGCAGCCACCCTCAGCTTCGAGCCCTGTGGGGCGGCCCCATCAGCCTGGGCGCCATCACCCGATGGCTCCTGCGCAGCTGGGAGAGGTGAGCCTCACTGCCACCCTGAGGGGCTGATGTGCTGGGCTCTGGAGCAAGCGCAGTGCAGCTCCCTCCCAGGCCTTCAGGGGAGGAAGTGCTGGAGCGAGGGCTCAAACCCCAAAAGATGACCCTCCCAGACTCATGTAAGCTCTCACCCCAGAGGTGTCCCTGCTCCCTAGAGCTGATAGTGACCTTTCCTCTTTAAGCATAATTGAAAACTTTCAGAAGGCCCTTAGAGGTGAGGATGTGGGCTCCCAGATACTGGGCCACTTGTTCTGGGGCTGGGTTTCTTGAGGCCTGTGGCCTCAGCTTGTCCTTCCTGACCCCTTCCCCTCCCCCCTCAGGCTTCATAAGGGCTGCGGTGCTGGCTGCAATAGCGGTGGGAATGTGGATGACTCGGATTGTGGTGGGGGCAGCGGCCTGACTTCCCTCAGTGCTAACCCCCCTTTGGCACACCCTACGCCGGAGAATACGGCAGGTGAGCAGGCGAGGCTGGGCTGGCTCGGTGGGTGAGAATGGCAGCCGAGCTGAAGTCTGCTCCCTTATCTGTCTCCTACAGGCAGTGGCGACCAACCCCTCCCACCAGGCCCTGGCTGGGGGCCGCGGCCCTCCCTGAGCAGCTCTGGTGATGGACGCCCCCCGCCTCTGCTGCAGTGGCCTCCCCCTCGGCTCCCTGGTCCACCCCCTGCCTCACCTGTTCCCACTGAGGGTTCCCGGTCCTCACGGCCCCCTGGTCCTGGTCTCAGTTCTGAGGGACCCAGTGGAAAGTGGAGCCTGGGGGGTCGGAAGGGTCTGGGAGGATCTGATGGAGAGCCAGCCTCAGGGAGCCCTAAAGGAGGCACTCCCAAATCTCAGGTAAAGGGCCTATGGGGGGGTCGGGTCCCAGAAAGCTCAGTTCTGTGCTCCTCCCAACCTGTCTCTCCTCCCCCAGGTGCCTCTAGACCTCAGCCTCAGCCCAGATGTCAGTTCCGAGGCCTCGCCCCCCAGAGCAGCACAGGACATTCCTTGCTTGGACAGCAGTGCTCCTGAGAGTGGTACACCCACCGAGGCCCCAGCTGACTGGCCTGTCCCTGCTGAGGAACGCGAAAGTCCAGCTGCCCAGCCATTACTAGAGCACCAATACTGAGCGGCCTGGAACCCACTGGATCCCGTCCTAGGACTCAGTAACTTGGATTTCCTCTGCTGCCTCCAGCCCTCTCTGTTGGACCACAGAACTGAGTGGCTTTGGCTCCCACATCTGAACCCTGACTTCTGGCTGCCTCAGCCAAAGTACCAGAACTGAATGGCCTGGACCTCTGACCTTGACCCCTGATCTCATTCCTGATCCATGGCCTGGGTACCCCAAACTGAGGCAGGCAGCCTCCCAGCCAGGCCCTAAAAGCCAAACCCATGGGCTGGTCCCACTTTGAGCCCATGGCCAGAACTGACTTGGTCCCTGGGCTTGCACTGCCGGCAAGGGTAGTCCCCTTGTCCTGGACCTGGGGCCTGAAATGTGGCAAGGGTTGTTACTTTCTTCTTTTTGGTTTTTTTTTTTTTTTTTTTTTCTCTGTGCTTCAGAGACACCAGAATTAATAACACTATTTTTGATTTTGACTGGCAGTTTCTTCTCTCTGAGAATGGGTATGGGGTAGTGATGGGGGCCATGTTAGGGTGGTTGTGCACAAGGGGGCTGAGGGATGGTGGGGGATGGAGGTCAGAGCACTGCAGGGACCAGATGCAATGGGTCCCTTTCCCCACAATCCCGTTCCCTTTTCAAGCCTTGATGGTGGTCGTGTTCCATTTTCCACCCCAGTATGTTCGAAGATTTCCAGCCCTGTGGCTCCTACATTGGTCAACCTTGATCTTGGCCATAGCCTTTCTCTGAGCCTCAGATACCCTAAGCCTTAAAGAGATGATGAGGACACCTTCGTAAGGTGTTCGAACAATAAATGAGTGTGTGTAGAGCTTTCACCCAGAGGCAGGCGTGGCATCCTGAGCACCTGCTCTGCGCTGGACTGGAGCTGGTCGCTAGGTGGCTTCTAGCCCTTCCAGTTGGTCTGGGAAGCAGGTGCACTTGTTCCCATGTCTCAGCCAGATAGTGAGCCCAGTGAAAAAGGTGGCTGGAGGTGCCGGGCTGGGGCTGGCCAGGCCAGGCCTGGAGTCCCTGCCCCCGGCGCTTCCCGCCGCAGACAGCTCGCGACCGGCCCTGCCCCTCCGCCTGACCCCGCCCCCAACATGGCCCCGCCCCCAGGCGGAGCCGGAGCCGGAGCCGGGAGCGGTAGCTGGAGAGCAGGCAGCAGGACCCGGCGCGGGAGGCAGCTGCGATCGGGCGGGAGCCCCAGAGGTACTGGTGGGAGCGGGGTTCGGGAAGTCCTGCGGTCGGGCCAGACAGGGACAAGGTGGCCAGGCCGACGGCACCGGTGGTGTCGGGGTGGAGACGGGACTCCTCACCGCGTTCTCTGCCTGCACCCTTCCAACCTCCCTCCGGCTCCAGCTCAGTCTCGAGTCAGCATGTCCAGCCCTCTGCCTCCGTCCGACGGCTCCCACTCCCCTCTCTGCATGACGGCTTAACCCGGCTGGAGAGCCGGTGAGTGGATTCAGCGGCGCCTGACTCCTCTCCGGCCGCGCTGGCAACTGCCCCTGCTGCGGAGGGGTACTCCCCTCTTCTGGGTCTCCCCTTCACCCCGGGCGGCCTCCTCCCCAGCCTGTGCACACCGCCCCCCAGTCCCGAGACTGGACTTGGAGGAAACATCTGTCAGGCCCCCTGGCAGCAGAGATGGGGTCATGACCTCCAGATGTGCTGGGAGGCTTCCAGGGCCGCCTCCTGGGGCAGCCAGGCCTTCCGGATCTGTGGGGGCGGGGCTGCCCCTTCCCCCGAAGTGACACAAACTGCGAGGAATGTCCCGGCCTCAATGGACCCTGTGTAAAGCCGAGGGATGGGGGGCAGAATCCAAGAACACCCCCGAGGCAGGGCCAGAGCCCGGCACTGGGCCAAGGCAAGAGTTGGTGCTTGGGCTGGGCTGCACACTCACAGAGCTCCCTCACACGTGTGCGGAGCTCAGCCCACATGGAGTAGGGGCCTGCGCAGACCCCCTCCTTCCTGCCCTCTCCTACCTACCCCCACCCTGGCCCAGCCCAAGCCTGCACGTGCCCGGAGCCTGGCACATGGAGCCTGCATCCGTGGAGCACATAGGTGGCTAGCTGCAAGGGCTTCGCCTCCTTTCAGTCTCCCTGCAGTCTTGGGAGGAGATGGGTAGTCAGCCCCCCTTTAGAGATGAGAAAACAGAGGCTCAAGGTCCACATCGGAGCCTGTCCCAAGGAACCACGTTCGGAGGTACCTTGGGACCAACCCTTGTTGGTCCTGGAGGCCAGCTGAAAGTCCTCAGGCCCCTGCCCCAGCTGTCCACTCCATAGAGGGTTTGCTTGGGGGTGGCTCCCCGCCATGTTCTCACACCATCTTCACACCTGCCCCTGGCCTCACCTCATTTCCTCACTCAGCAGGTCTCTGGGGCCTTGGGTGTCTCAGTCTTACATCCTGTGAGCCCCAGAGCCTTGTGTGGCCCAACCCCCACTTGCCGCACACCTACGCAGACAGGTTCCTTTTTTTGCATTTTGGGGGTTTGTTTTGTTTTGTTTGTTTTTCAATACTGGGGATTGAACCCAGGCGCTCTACCGCTGAGCCACATACCCAGCCCGCTCTGCACACAGGGACAGGGGTGTGCTGGCGCAGCTCTGTGAAGGCCCTGGAAATTGACAGACTTTTCTCACATGGAGTTGCTTTAGGCAAGAGCATCTGCTTTCTGGACCCCACACTGACCTTCTGTTACATGAGGTTCAGACTTCGCGGTCCACATCACTGAGACCGTGTAGGCAGAGGTCCCCATGGATTCCAGTTTTAGCAGAGGGACCTAGACAGCAAGCCCTTTCTTGCTCCCAGGTGTGGGCACAGTAACCTGCAAGAGGGTGGGCCTGGGGTCTGTCGTTCAAGCTAGGGTGACTTGGGTTCCATGACTGACCTGAGTGACCCCAATACCTTCCTAAGAATATGTGGGTCAGGAAGGGGGCTAGGCCCAAAGTTGGGGCCACTTCCTGTGTTGAAGGAAGTCCTCTTGCCCTTCTGTGGCCCTGGGGGCATCCCCAGGAGCCCCTGTGTCCCTGAAGTATTGAGATTGTAGGAGCCAGTGTTCTGAGAGCAGGCCTCTGGGTGCTCAGGTCTTCAGGGACCCTGGAGGAAGTGGGAGGTGCAGGAGGAAGGTCTCTGGGGACAGGACGTCCTCTCTTTGTCAAGCGGGCAGGACCCAGACACCAGTGGCCCCACGGGTTTCCCGTCCCAGCCAAAACCAGCTGTCTGCCCAGTTGGGCCAAGCCTTGGTGGGGACCCTCACTCTGGGCCCAGACTGAAGCAAAGGTGTGTGGTGGGAACTGGCAGCCCCAGGGCTGCCCACGCGTTAGCACCCTCAGGGCCAAGACACCACAGCCCAGCCCACGCTAAGCCGGGGAAGGGGCTGGAAACCTCGGCCCTAGGCAGACAAGGAAGTGGCCAGGAAAGCGGAAGCAGCTTTGATGGTCTCGGAGGGGGCCGGAAGCCAACGGGGTGGTGGAAGACCAGGCTAGGGGCCTGGGTTCCTGTTTTCTCCCAGGCCCCTCTGATCAGCCCTCTCCTCCTCAGGGCAGAAACAGCCGCCACAGCCTCGGCCTGAAGGCTGGGCACCAAGCACCCGTGTCCACCAATGCGACCCGGTCCCCAGAGAGTCAGGCCCACAGAGCACGCCCATGTGGGCTGGAGGCGTGGGGAGCCCTCGGCGGGGCACGGCCCCAGCACCCACCGACGACCTCTTCGCCCGCAAGCTGCGCCAGCCGGCCCGGCCCCCACTGACACCGCACACCTTCGAGCCGCGGCCAGCCCGGGGCCCGCTCCTGCGCAGCGGCAGTGATGCAGGCGAGGCCCGGCCCCCCACGCCAGCCAGCCCGAGGGCCCGGGCCCACAGTCACGAGGAGGCCGGCCGTCCTGCTGCAGCCCCCGCCCGGCTCTTCACCGACCCACTGGCCCTGCTGGGGCTGCCGGCCGAGGAGCCGGAGCCCACCTTCCCGCCAGTGCCGGAGCCCCGGTGGTTCGCTCATTACGACGTCCAGAGCATGCTCTTCGACTGGGCTCCGAGGCCCCGGGGAGCAGGGAGCCACGTGGAATCTGGCTATGGGACCCCGGCCCCAGCCGAGGACCAGGCTGCCAGTTCGGACCTGCTGCTTGGGGCCCCTGGCTTTGTAAGCGAGCTCGGGGGTGAGGGCGAGCTAGGCCTGGGTGGACCGGTGTCCCCACCTGTGCCGCCTGCTCTGCCCAACGCGTCCGTGTCCATCCTGGAGGAGCCACAAAACCGGACTGCGGCCTACAGCCTGGAGCACGCAGACCTGGGTGCTGGCTACTACCGCAAGTACTTCTATGGCAAAGGTGAGTGCAGGCTGGCTGGGGGCTGGGACGGAGGTCCTTGTCACCTGCACTGCATACAGTAGGGATCAGGGGCTGTTTTTCTTTTCTTTTCTTCTTTCTTTTTTTTTCTGTAAAGTCCCTGGCTCTAGGAAGGAGCAGGGGCTGAGCCGGGGCTCTGCTGGGCTCACCTGTTTAATGCTAAGCCCTGGCCCTTCGTCCCCAGTCAAGGCACACCCTCTGCCTTCATCTGGCTCATCCTCATAACCCTGCAGGCTGGGGAGAGCTTTCCTGTGCACATTTCGTGAGTGGCCTGAAAGGCCTGCACTCAGAAACCTGTTCTCACCCTTGCTATGAAAAGAGGTTCCCTTGGAATGAAGAATATGGGTGTGGGGTGGGGCCAGGGCAGCATCTGAGCCTGGGTGCTGTCAGGCATTGGCCTCCTGGGTCCAGGGCAAGCTGAGATGTGGGCGGGGCTGCAGAGGGAGCAGGACAGCCCAGGAACGGCACTTGGTGAGATGGGGCCTAGTGATGGGTGCAGTGGATCCCAGTGGGCGGATTGCCTGGGGGCCCAGCCGGTCAACCACAGCCCACCTCTCCCCAGAGCACCAGAATTTCTTCGGGATGGACGAGGCACTGGGCCCAGTAGCAGTGAGCCTGCGGCGGGAGGAGAAAGAGGGCAGCGGAGGTAGTGCCCAGCACAGTTACCGCGTCATCATAAGGACCACGCAGGTGGGCCAGGACCACGGGATCAGGACGAGGGTTCCCTCCTCCTGACCCCACATGGTTCCTAAGCGCCCCTACACCCCTTCAGCTCCGGACCCTCCGAGGCACCATCTCAGAGGACGCACTGCCACCAGGCCCCCCACGAGGCCTGTCCCCTAGAAAACTTCTGGAGCATGTGGCACCACGACTGAGCCCAATGTGCCTGCGTCTGGGCTCAGCTTCCCCCAAGGTGCCTCGCACCCTTCTTACGCTGGATGAACAAGTGGTGAGTGGCCAGGACGGGGAGGCCCTGCCTCATAGCTAGACCCATCCCCCTGACCCTGACCCTAGGCTGGACAGTGACCCCAGGAAAGCCAGTCCCCCTCCAGTGTCAGGGGTCATCTGGAGCCTTACTTCTCAAAGATCTGTAGACCAACAGCATCCTAAGCCTCTAGGGTCTTATCTGAAGTGCGGATTCTGGGGTCCCAGCCCAGGCCCAGTGTACCGTCTGCATTAAAAAAAACTCCAGGGTGATGCAGGGATTGAACCCAGGGACACTCGGCCACTGAGCCACATCCCCAGCCCTTTTTTGTATTTTATTTAGAGACAGGGTCTCACTGAGATGCTTAGGGCCTCGCTAAGTTGCTGAGGCTGGCTTTGAACTCGCGATCCTCCTGACTCAGCCTCCGAGTCGCTTGGATTACAGGCGTGCGCCACCGCGCGAGGCAGATGCAGGGTACTTTTAAGAGCAGATTCCCTGGTGTGTCTGACCCTGGGGCTTCTGCCGTTCATCCTCATTCCCAGCCAGTTGGCTTGCAACACCTGCTTGGTCTCCTTTCGATATGGTCTGCTGCTTCTTCCCGAAGTTTCCTGTTCCACTTTGGGACAGTCAGGCCAGCTGGAAGTTCTTTTCTATCCTGTGCTGAAAGCTGCCCCCTGGCCTTGACTCTCCTCCCCTGTGTCCTTCATCAGTCATTCAACAAATGTCTCATGCACTCTTGGTGTCAGGCCCCAGGCTAGATGCTGGGGACAGGTCCAGGCCAGGTGCGTTCCTTGAGTAGCTTACAGCTGAGTGCAGGAGAGAGACCCACCGAGAATGTTGAAATACAGGAGCAGAACGTCAGGAGGGGACTGTGGAGGGCTGGTGCTGACGCCCTTCCTTGGCCGGGCCTCACACTGTGGAGGCAATCAAGAGCTCAGGCCAGGAGGAGCGGGTGTTTTCTGCAGCAGGGTTGAGCAAGGCTTCTGGGCTGAGGAAACACTTGTGTGATGGTTGAGCCTGAGTGTCACGTGCAGTTTAGGGTGGGTGGAGGAGCGCTCGAGGGGTGTGGAAGAGGCCTGCTTTTGGTCCCATGGGCACTGGGAAGCAATGGCAGGATTCAAAGCAGATCTGAGAGTCGCAGAGGCAGGGGCCAGGCCAAAGGGCTTTACAATTATCCAGGCTATACATGGTGGTGATGATGGAGGAGGTGAAGAGAAGGTGACAGTCCAGGGGTAGAGTCACCCTTGTGACTGACTGAAAAGGGGAAGATTGAGATTCCTCAGCTTCTTGGCTCCTAAGAATGGTATTTTTATGGAGCCAGACCCTGGAAGAGGGACAAGGGACCAGAGAGGTTCAGCGAGGAGGTGAGCTGCCAAAGTGCTGGCACCTTGGCAGCTGGGGAAAGAGACCTGGAGTTTGGGAGAAGGGTCTGGGCTGGAGTCAGAGGAGCAGTGTCCTCCCATGGAGGTGGCCACCACAGCCACTGAGGGGAGAAACACAAATGGAGAAGAGGCCCAGGCAAGGTGAGGGTTTCGGAGCCAGGTGTGGCCCGGAGCGTGCCAGGTGAGGCTGCATCTGTGGGCTGCAGGGGGAGACGTCGAGGTCTGTGTGTGTGTGTGTGTGTGTGTGCGTGTGTGTGTTTTGGGGGGGGGGTGCACCAGGGCTTGAACCCAGGGCTTCATGCGTGCCCAGCCCTAGCTCTGAGTTTAGAAGGGATGCAAGAGTCGGGGAGACCCCAGGGTCACTTTAATGGGACCAGAGAGCCCTGAACTGTGTGTGATTATCCACAGATGGAAAAGAACTGGGAACAGAAGGTGCAGGAACTGGGGCAGAGGGGGAATAGAGATGGCTTACAGGGCTGGGGTGGGGGCACCTCACATTCAAGGAAGGGGAGGATGGTCCAGCCCGAGTCGGGGGGATGGCACCATGACATTCCTGGGGAATGTGTGCACTGTGTGAATCACCTGCTCTCTTGTCATGGGAGAACTAACCCCCTTCCTCCCTGCCCTGCCCTCCTGAGCCGACTACACACTTGATTAGCGAGGATGTTGAAGTGGCTCAAAAAGGGCTGGGACTCAAGGCCAAGCCCCCAGGCCAGTGTCTCAACCGTTGCCCATAACATGGTGGGAGTGGGATTGATGGGATCCTGAGGCCTGTGCCTTCTGCCGCCCTCTTCTCCCCCAGCTGAGCTTCCAGCGCAAGGTGGGCATCCTGTACTGCCGGGCCGGCCAGGGTTCAGAGGAGGAGATGTACAACAACCAGGAAGCAGGGGTGGCCTTCACGCAGTTCCTCACCCTGCTGGGTGATGTGGTGCGGCTCAAAGGCTTTGAGAGTTACCGGGCTCAGCTGGACACCAAAAGTGAGGCCCTGGGAACTGGAGGGGCAGGGGCAGAACCTGTGGTGAGGGACAGGCTTCCTTGGTGTCCCTTGTCACTCCTTGTCCAGAGTTGGGCTGAGGATATGTCCGGCTGCAAAGCCGGGCTATGGGCTAGAAGGAGGGCCCAGGCTGTCTTCCAAGGCCTGGTACCCTATTGCCTGAGCTGGGGTCCCATGGTTTAGGGGTACCATCCCTCCAACACATTCCAGAAGCCAGCCTCCAGGGGAGCACTCCACTTCCCTGGGTGAGTGGGCCCCAGTGTAGAGACTCTGTTGTGACAGTGTCTGCCTGCGTTCCACACTGCCAGCACACCCACCCGCTCAGGCCGTTGGTTCCCTCCTAGGACACTCACCCCGCCCCTGTCTCCCTCTGAGATCCTTTCTCACTTCTATCTTGGTTCTGTCTCGATGCCCCTGTCCTGACCCCCTTCACCCTGGTGTGAGGCTGCAGCCTGTTGGGGAGGGGAGGGGAGGGGAGCAGCCAAGGCTGAAGCCCTCAGACCCTGTGGCTTAGGCTTTGGCTGGTGACATGAAGGGGTTGTCTACCTGTTGTTGGAGCATGGAGGCTCCTAAGTGTGAACAGGGATGGCAGGTTCAAACCATATGGACTCCCTCTGTTTCCCCTCCATGTCCCCAACTCCCTGGCCACAGCGGATTCCACGGGCACACATTCCCTCTACACCACGTACCAGGACCATGAGATCATGTTCCACGTGTCCACGATGCTGCCTTACACCCCTAATAACCAGCAGCAGGTGTGAAGGGGCTGGCATGGGGTGGGAATGGCCAGGGGTTTCTGGGAAGTCATGGAGTGCTGTGTGGGTGGCAGTACTTGACCTTGACCTGAGCTCTCCTGACCCCTGCAACCTTCCCCTCTGGTAGCACCTTCCCAAAGACAAACACCTTAGGCCTTCACCAGGGATAGGTGGGGAAGCCAGTCAGGCCCAGGCTTTGCCCTGCCTGAATGAGGGGCTTGGGGGTACACAACCCCTCTCACCACCCCCATCTAACCCCCAGCTCCTGAGGAAGCGTCACATCGGCAATGACATTGTGACCATCGTGTTCCAGGAGCCAGGCAGCAAGCCCTTCTGCCCTACCACCATCCGTTCGCACTTCCAGCACGTGTTCTTAGTGGTGCGGGCGCATGCTCCCTGCACACAGCACACGTCCTACAGGTGGGCACCTGGGTGGTCCCAGGTCTCCCCAGGGGGTCCAGGAGCTGCGGCTGTCCTTCACTGCAGCTTCCCTCTGTGCAGGGTGGCTGTGAGCCGCACCCAGGACACTCCAGCTTTTGGACCAGCCCTGCCCCCGGGGGGAGGCCCCTTTGCAGCCAACGCTGACTTTCGGGCCTTCCTGCTCGCCAAGGCTCTCAATGGTGAGCAGGCAGCGGCACATGCACGCCAATTCCACGCCATGGCCACACGCACGCGCCAGCAGTACTTGCAGGACCTGGCAACCAACGAGGTGACCACTACATCGCTAGACTCAGCTTCGCGCTTTGGCCTGCCCTCCCTGGGCGGCAGGCGCCGAGCGACCCCTCGGGGACCGGGCACTGAGCTGCAGGCGGCGGGTGCACTGATGTGGGGCGTGCGCGCAGCTCCAGGGGCGCGGGTTGCGGCTGGAGCTCAAGCAGGAGTTCCAGACGGCGCCGAGGTGCCCTGCCTGCTGGGCATTTCGGCGGAGGCACTGGTGCTGGTGACGCCACGGGACGGCCGCGTCGTCTTCAACTGCGCCTGCCGAGATGTGCTGGCCTGGACCTTCTCAGAGCAGCAGCTCGACCTGTACCACGGCCGCGGGGAGGCCATCACGTTGCGGTTCGAAGGGGCCCCGGGTCAAGCGGTGGGCGAGGTCGTGGCGCGCCTGCAGGTAAGCCTGGGGGAAACGGGCTGGGAGTGAGCATGGGGTCCAAGGGCGCGGGCCATCAGGGTACCCTCGTGCACCAGGACGAAACCTGTTTTGGCGCTCCCGCCACCTGTGAAAGGGACAGTCGGGGAATGAGGCCAAACCAGCCTGGGAACTTAGTGAAACTCTAAGCTCCCGTAGGAGACCTGGGGGTCTGAGCCTCAGGTATTCACCGGGCGGTTGGGTCCTAATGCTCTCCAGGGAGCACCAGAAGCCTTGTGTGGCCCAGGGCGGGGCCGGGGGCTGGCACGGGCCGCCCCCTGGCAGCTCCGCCCACGCCCCGCCCCGCCCTGCAGCTCGTGAGCCGCGGCTGCGAGACCCGGGAGCTGGCGCTGCCCCGCGAAGGCCAAGGCCGCCTGGGCTTCGAGGTGGACGCTGAGGGTTTCATCACGCACGTGGAGCGCTTCACGTTTGCCGAGACCGCCGGGCTGCGGCCCGGGGCGCGCCTGCTGCGGGTGTGCAGCCGGACGCTGCCCAGCCTTGGCCCCGAGGCTGCTGCCCAGCTGCTGCGCTCTGCACTCAAGGTCTGCGTCACCGTCCTGCCCCCCGACGAGAGCGGCAGACCCCGCAGGTCAGGGTGCTGGGGACACCGGGAGGTGGGAAGACCGGACGGCCTGTGCCTCCTGGGTGGCCACCAACATTCTCAGGATTCGCATGTGTATGCGTTTCATTCTGAGTCCTGCGTGCCCTGTCCTCCCTGAACTGCACTTTACTCATAGAGTGGAACCAATTAAGCACTGTTGCTTTCACTGCGCAAAAGATTAGATGGCCGCCACTACACCCCCTCCCACTATTGTTCACTTACCCCGCTGAGCCAGGTATAGGCGAACTTCCGCTGTAAAGGACCAGACAGTAAGTGTTTTAGGCTTTCTGGGACCTCCGGCCCCTGCCACATCTCCTCAGCTCTGCTGCTGTAGGTAGATGAGTAACTGCAGCTGAGTTCCACGAGAACTATTTATGGACACTGAAATATTTGAATTTTATATAGATGCTGCTTGCCTTACGAAGGGTTACTACTGCCAATTAACTGCCCTATCCAAGGTCCAAAAATTGCAAGTCAAACCGTGCTGTCTGGACTAAATTCTACTGAAATATTCTATTGATTTCTTTCAATTATTTAAACATCTAAGTCATTCTTAGCTCATATGAGTTGCTAAAGCAGGCATACATTCTAGAAAAGAAAAAGGCACTGGCCACATTTGGTTCCAGGCAGTGAATTTGGGATTTTCATGGGTTGCTTAAACTCTCACAGCATGACACAAGCTTAGTACTATTATCCCATTTCATAGAAGGATAAGTGGACATTTGGAGTGATTTGCCCAAGATGCACAGGGCAGCACTGGAATTTGGGCCTAGGCCTGGAAGAACAGGCAGCAACCAGGCACACAGTTTCTATTCTTAGGGAATTTGGGTAGCTCTCCCCTGGTAGTGTGCCTCTGGCAGCAGCTGGGGGCAGTGCTGGGGCCTTGGAGAGTCCTTCCTGATGCCATCCCTCCTCATCTCCCTCAGGAGCTTTTCGGAGCTGTACGCGCTGTCTCTGCAGGAGCCCAGCCGGCGGGGGGCTGCAGAACCTGTGCAGAATGAGACCCCTGAGCAGGTCGTGCTGCCCATCACAAAACAGCTGCTGCCCCTGTGCCTGCAGGATGGCAGTGGCCCTCCGGGGGCTGGGGATCTGGCAGAGGAGAGGACTGAATTCCTGCACAGCCAGAACCCAGCATCACCCCGCAGGTGCACCCTCTTGGCCAGCGTGGTGGGGCCTGGGCAGGCAAGGCTCTGGGAAACCAGCTTGCAGGTCTGAGCCACCCCTGCTCTTCCCAGCTCCCTGTCAGATGAGGCCCCAGTCTTGCCCAACACCACCCCAGACCTCCTACTGGCCACCACTGCCACGCCATCAATGTCTGGTGCCAGCAGGGAAACACCCTCCTCCAAGGTAAGCAGCAACAAGGCTCTGGAGCCCAATGGCACAGAGGTGACAGTTGGTATCACTGCATCAATATTCACTTCTTCCCCCAGGACCGGCCAGGCAGCCCCAGTGGCCATGAGGACAAAGCAGACTCAGCCCCAGAACTGAGGGCCTCTTTCTTGCCACGAACCTTGTCTCTGCGGAACTCCATCAGCAAGAGTGAGTCTGGAGTGATGGGCAGGGAGTCGGAGGTAGCTCTGGGACTCCCCTGCTAAGCCCCCTCCTGTGCCCACAGTCATGTCAGAGGCCGGCAGTGAGACCCTGGAGGATGAGTGGCAGTCCATCTCGGAGATTGCCTCCACTTGCAACACCATTCTGGAGTCGCTGTCCCGGGATGGTGAGGCCACTGGGGTGCTGGGAGGAAGAGCCAGGATGGGCTTCTTTCTCCCTTTCAGTCCTGCCCACACAGCCCCTCTGTCCCATAGGACAGCCCATCCCAGAGAGTGGAGACCCCAAGGGAACTCCAAAGTCTGACGCTGAGTAAGGCTCCCCACCCTCACGTAGCCCCTCTGAACCCGTGTGCCACCTCTGTGTCTGTCCATTGGAGTTGAGCATTGTCCACCTAAGTCTCAGAAGACAGGGGTTGGGTCCCCTACACTCGAGGGACTTTGGGAGCCAGCCGGTGGTGCTATCCCTATAAGGGTCCCGCTGAGTTCTGACCCATGTCCTCAGGCCAGAACCCGGGAGCCTGTCAGAGAAAGTCTCTCACCTGGAGTCCATGCTCAGGAAGCTGCAGGAGGACCTTCAGAAGGTGAGGAGGTGGCCTGGGGGTGGCAGAGAGTCACGGGGCTGCCACAGGAAAGTGGTGGCTGCTCTGACTCCTACTCCTGCCTGCCCAACACGCACAGGAGAAGGCAGACAGGGCAGCCCTCGAGGAGGAGGTGCGGAGCCTGCGGCACAACAACCAGCGGCTGCTGGCGGAGTCGGAGAGCGCAGCCACCCGCCTGCTCCTGGCCTCCAAGCAGCTGGGCTCGCCCACCACCGACCTGCCCTGAGCTCCTCCACAGCCCCAGTCTGACTGGATCTGCTCTGAACTGCCTGGGCCCTTCAGGCACAGGGTCACCCCAGCCCTGGGCCCTACTCAGGATCGCTCCCTGCGCCAAGGCGCGTTTTAGCACTGCCCCAACTCCCCAGCCCATTTGGTGGCAAAGGTGCCCCTACTTGTCCCTGTTTGTAAATATTTTGTGGAGATAAGGGGACATAAGGGAGTAAAGAAGCCACAGTATCAGTGTCTGTACATATGTTTATGTTTGGGGGGTACCCCTGAGGCCACAAGAAGCGCCCAGGACCAATTAGAAGGACAGGCCCTGGGAAGGGAAGGCCACACTTGGCCTAGGGTTGGGCTGGCACTGAGGGGGTCTCTGAGGGTAGGCCACCCCTTGGCTTCTCTCCCACAGACATTTGGTTCTGTTGGGAAATTAGTGGCCAATTTCCATACTCCACACCTACCCTGCTTAGGTCTCCCAGGGAATTGAAATGAGGGACAAAGAAACAGAATGAATCTTCAAGGCAGGGGAGGGACAGAGTTCAGGGATCAAGGAGAGGTTGACTGGAAGACTATACTCCCTCTTTCTAGTCACTGAGGCCCCCAAGCCTGGTACTCCTTTGACCACCTGGCCACATCTTGCAGGGCCCAGTTCCTGGAGTGGCAGCTGCTCTATTCCATATTGCAGAGGACCCCAGCCCTCTACCCACTTCTGCTCACTGGTCCATGATTCCCCACCAGGCTGGGTCTTCCCTATGAGTGGCATCATCAGGCTCAAACTTAGGCTTTGTCTAAACCCTGTATTTGCCAAGTTTCCAGTCTGAGACCCAGAAAGGCACTGAATTGTCCAACATCACCTGCTTCATCCGGGCCCTTCTCTAGGCTGGTTGAAGCTTACTGTGCTGAGACCTAGGCCACATGTCTCTGTCAGCTTGGGCTCTGGTGGTGAGCTAGGCTTTAACAGGGAAGATGAGGGAGGCTTCATGGAGATGACACAAGAACTAAGTTCTAAAGGTAGAGTTGGAGTTGACCAGACATAGATGTCAAGGGTGTCCCAGTAGGACCTGATCTTGGCACACGCAGGAATCCAGGATTCAAGTGGCTGGAGCTGGATCAGAAAGGGTTGTGAGGGGTGCACAAGTCATACCATGGCCTAGCTTCTCTTGGTGGGGGACTACAGTGAACAGTTCTCAAGTGGCAATGTGGAAGGCAAGCTCTGGTCACTTTGGAGGTGTGTGTAGAAAACTGGGACCGGGTAATGCGGTTGATAGATGTTTAAAGGGAGGGTGACAGATGAGATTTGGGTGCAGACTCTTTGGCTGCAGGGAAGAAGATGTGGCTGGCAGCAGTCGGGGAGGGAGGGAGTGGTGATTTCAACTAGGTGATGGCAGTGATGACGGGGAGAAGTGGGCGGATTTGGCAGGACGTCATGAGGACCGACTGCAAGGGCAGAAGAGTGACATCCACAGTGGCCAGAACCCCTAGAAGGTGGCAAGGGTAATGGCTGGGACAAGGAGGAAGGAGGGACAGGTTGGGTTAGATGAGGTCACGTGGACCAGGCCAGTTTGCTAGGCTGGGATGTTGTGGCGATGTCCAGTGGGCTGGCCCGCAGAGGAGAGGAGTGTGGGACTGATGAGCCGCGAGCACGATAAGGTCAGGGAGTGTGGGAAGGTCCACGAAGGAGTTTCCGGGAGTCAGTGAAGGTCACCGCAGGACACTGGGAAAGTCAAGAAGAGCTAGGCGCTGCCCGGACTGCAGGACCTGAGCTCCCGGGCTTCCCTCGACCTTGGGCCGGGACCCTGTGCGCGGCGCCGGGTCGACTTCCTGCGGTTAGAAACCGCTTCTCCTCCACCGGCCCCGCCTCCGCGCCGCCCCTATGGCCGCGGCTGCAGTCAGCCCCGCCTCCCGGGCGCTCTCATTCCGCTGGCAGGTCGGCAAGTTCACCCTGGTCCTGACCCTAGGGCCCGCCACCGCCAGCTCGGGCTCCACCCCCGCAGCGGGAAATCGGCGTGGCCTGCCTTTGCTTCTGGCCCCGCCCCCGGACACGCCCCCTGAGCGCGAGGCGCGAGTGCAAGTGTGACTACTCCCCAGATGTCTTCCGGTTCCCCGACATTACGCCACCGCTGGCGTCTTTTCTCAGAGGCACGATCCACTGGCGTCTGCACTCAGGGCCTGTTCCCGGGGGACTCGTTCACTTTTGCAGCGCGTCCCACGACTGTTAACTCGCTTGCCCCTGCGAGCACCCTTCCGTAACTGCGCGAAGACCCGCAGACAAACACCATGCATCTCCCAAAACGCTTCACCTGGCCCGGCGCTAAATGCTATCTGCGCATGCGCATCGGGATGACTGGCCGATTGACTAACGCTGATCGCTGCTGCGCGTGCGCCAGGTCAAACCGGAAGCGGTCCGATTCTGTTCCAGGGGCTGTGCAGTGGCCTTTGTTTATGCTTTTGAGGCTGTGGCTCTCCTCCCAGAATAGAGTATCAACACTGGTGCAGCAGGCTTAGACCTTTACTTGGCCTCGCCCTCCCCCCAGCAGGGGCACTCCCTTGGTCACCTAAGCCTGAACTTAGTGCAGCTTTCTTGATCGTTTACTGCTCTCCACTAACGTGGCCTCTGACCCTAGTGGCCTCCAAACACTGGCTACAGATTTATCCTCTCCTCATCTAAGACCTAGATGGAGTTAATAGGGCCTCTGTGAATATTCTCCTTAAACTGTTCCATTCCCACAGCCAAGGGGCCCCCAGGGCTCTCTGCACTGGGACCCGTCTTCACTGCCTGTTTCCATCTGCTGTGGTCCTAAGACCACACCCTCCCAAATGAGTGTGCATATTCACTCCACTGTTACCAATGTCCAGCCTGACATGACTAGCAAGATGTGTTCAGTTTTTGCTGAAAGAAGGCAAATCTCTGGCCAGCTTGGCAACGAATTTATTAGTTTAGAGTAGAAAGAGCAAGAGTCCAATTGCTTTAATTCTTCAGTAGAAACTGCCACTCAACTGGAGAGGTTCCAGCCGGCCCTCCCCACTCTCCAAACAATCTGCCCACTATTAAGGCACTTGAGAAAAGGGGGAGCGGGGAAGTCTCAGACCAAACTCCCTCAGGATCCTGGAGAGGGCGAGTACTATGCCACTGTTCCCTTCAGCCACTGCTGAGCAAGAAAAAAGCTGGCAGAGACCCCTGCGGGGCAGGAAGGCCAGTCCCTCAAGTGCTGGGGTTAGGCAGTGCCAAAGAGGGAACTGACAATGGAACATTACTTTGGATCGAGGTGTAAATGAATTCTTGATGGGAGGAAGACACTTGATAATAAGGCTTTTGCCCTCAAAGGCCATAGCTCCAGCCTGCTCCTCTCTCTAGAGAGTGCTGGAAGTTGGAGCATGGGGATAGGGTCCTCCGAGTTCCCTACAAAGGGAGCTTAATGCTTCTGCTTAAGCACCTCCAAAAAGAGATAGATAGGTACTGCCAGGGAAAGAATAAAATGTGCCCCCAAAAGGCATCACCCAAAGATGCTGGGGGCAACTGGAGCACACCCCCCAGAATCCATAAGTGCTTTGGGAGGGTTTCAATCCCCTGCAACCTGGTGCTCTGGGCAGGGCTGACATCACCCCCTTAGGAGCTGATCTGACTCAAAAGGGCTGAGAAGTCCATGTCCACAATGGAGGAGAAGTCTTCATCCCCTGCAAGGCCATTGGAGAGCCCTGAGGTTCCCAGGGAGGTGGGTGCTGGGTCAGGGGGCCTCTGGGAACCTGTCACCAGGCGAGTGATAGCCTCAGGGTACTCCATTAGCATAGGCTCAGCTGTGGGGTGGGGCATGGATACACCCTGGTTCAGCAGCTGCTGGAACTCCGAGTTGTCCACGGAGGCCAGGTCTGTGAATACGGCTGGGTCGGTGCTGCTGCCAAGCAGGGCCCCCAGGTCTTCATCAGCATCGAACTGCAGGTGCAGCAGGGCCTCCGACAGAGTGCCTTCCCCAGCCTGGGTGGCCTTTGGGGCGGGCGGGGCCACAGCCTGGGGAGGGCCTGGGGCTAGGACTGGGCCAGGGGCTGGGGCCTGGGCCAGAGGTGGTGGCATGGCTGGGGCTGGGACCAAGGCCTGAGCCAAGACTGGGGCAGGGGCTGGTGCCAGGGCAGAGGCATGGTTTGAGATCTGCCCAGAAGATAACACCATAGGGGAGAACTCGTCGAAATTAATGGTGCTGAGGGATGGTGTAAAGGGATAGGGCTGGGGGGCTGCAGGAGAGACAGAAAGGCCAAGGTCACAGAAAGCCCTAGAGAGCGCCACCCCATTCTCTGTGCCTAAGCCCCTCTTGATAGTGCTTAGGACCAGTCCCTCCCTTTTTATTTTGTATTTTGAGATAGACAGGGTCTCACTAAGTTAAACAAGTTGGGCTTAAACTTGTGATCCTCCTGAGAAGTTGAGATTACAGGTGTGCCCCACCACACCCAGCTCCTAGCTCCCTCCTCATACCCAATGTGACTTGGTCAACAGGGTCCAGTTCTAGCCAAACTGCCTCCTTGGAGCCCTCCCTGATTCCTAGAGCCCACAGAGGACTCTCACCTCTGACCCCCCCTTTTTTTAAATACATATATTTTTAGTTGTAGGTGGACACAATACCTACATTTTATTTTTATGTGGTGCTGAGGATCAAACCCAGGGCCTCACGTGTGCTAGGTGAGCGCTCTACCACTGAGCCACAACCCCAGCCCCATCACCTCTGACCTTTTAAAGCTCTCACTGTATATCGAAAAAATCAACTGAAGGGAAATGACCCCTTGGAGTACTTAGTGAGAAGTGGTCTGAAGTGGGTCCTTACCACATTTTTTGTTGTTGTTTTGCTTTTTTGTACCAGGGATTGAACTCAGGGGCCCTCGACCACTAAGCCACATCCCCCGCCCTATTTTGTATTTTATTTAGGGCCAGGGTCTCAGTGAGTTGCTTAGTGCATCGGCTGGCTTTGAACTCGTGATCCTCCTGTCTCAGCCTCCAGAGCAGCTGGGATTACAGGTGGGCGCCACTCTTGCCCAGCTATTTACCACCTATTTTAAACCAACACCAGCACCTTTTACTACTTTAGAGGAACTTTTTGTTTTATTTTGTTTTTCCTTCCCTAATTCAATTGAGAGTTTGGACAGAGATCATCCATTTTATTATTGTTTTGGTCCTGGAGATTGAACATAGGGGCACTTAACAACCAAGCCACATTCCCAGTCCTTTTTTGAGACAGGGCCTCACTAAATTTCTGTGGCTGGCCTTGAACTTGTGATCCTCCTGCCTCAGCTACCACACCCAGCTTGAGATCATCCATTTTTCACGTCTGTTCCCAAGGTATCTAACAGGGTTTAACTGATGCAGTGGTTCTCAGACTTCCCTGTACACTAGCATCCCCAGGAAGCTGCTGCTTCCTGAGCCACTCTTGCAATCTGTAATGGGTGGGGCAGGAATCCATGCCTCCACTGCTCCCTAGCTGACCCTGATAGAGGTCACCAAGCCACATCCCTGAGAAGCACAGGCCTCACGGACAGCAGGCAGCAGACACCTGCTGGTGAAGCTGATGCCTACATTCATCTCCCTTCTAGAAGGTGTCCCAAATGTAGCCTGGACAGAGTTGAACCCTGGTTCCAAGAGCACAGGAAATCCGTACCTGGTTTAGAGACGGAAGCTGAACTGCGGGAAGGCACAGCAATGCGCCGGGGTGGAGGCCGGGGATCGGTGGGTCCTGCAGGGCAGGCCTGGGTCAGTTGAGTCCCTGGGATGTCCCCGCCCCAATTCCTAGGGCCTCCCGCCCTGCCCAGGCCCATCTCACCACTGAAAGGGCTTTTCTTCATGATGCTCTTGAACGTCTCATAGGTCCTTTTGCGCTTCTCCTCAATGCGATGACGATCGTCTAGAAAGCAATGGGAGAGTGGGCCTCGCTCTCCTCAGTTGGCCTCCAGTGCTCCCAAAGGCCCCTCCGGAGGAAGGGGAAGGGTCAGGCTTTCCTGAGACTCATCTCCCCGCCAGTGAAGAAGGATGTGGGACACCCCCACACAGCAGTTCTAAGACGCTCTGAGCTTTGGAGAAGGTTCTGCTGGCTGGACCTGTCCCTCAAAGGTCCCTACACGATGCCATGTGAAGGGGCCCTGCTCTGGGGAGAGCAGCCCTCGGGGGCCAAGCTCCAGGTCACCCCTCACCTGCATTGGTCACCTCCAGGCTCCAGGCAGGTCTGGAGAGGAGCACTCTGCACTGAGGCAAAAGAGGCCTATTTAAGCATTCCAGACCCCTCTTATCTCTAGCTGTTTGGCATGTTAGGTGAATCTTCCAGAACTATCTTCCACCTCCGAAGTTTCATCAACCTAGAGCCAACTTCATGACCTCTCCTCAAAAGCCAGCTCTTTCTCCTCCTGGGTCCCTGCCCATCTTTCTGCCCTGTCACCAAAGCTAAAAACCCTGGAGTTGCCCTTACCATCATCTTTCTCTCCCCCTGACTAACTTGACGTGTATTTACCACCTACTATTTACCTATAGTAGGTGCATAGTAGGCTGCACCTACTATGTGCCAGCCTCCCTCTGAGCCACTGGACATAGGCCTGTGAGTAACATGTGAGGTCCTGCTCCTAAAAAGGTGATACTTTGGTGATAGAGGGACGCGGACACAACCACACCCAGAGCTCACATGTGCTAGGAGCTCTGAGGAAGCTCATGTACGTGAACAAGGTCACGGAAGAGCACCTGAATCCAGGTGACAGAGTTGAATTAGAGGTCAGGGAAGGATTGCTGTGAGCCAGTCACAACAGACACTTGGGGGCCAAGTGTTCCAAGCAAGGCAATAGCTAGGACACAGGTCCTGAGGTGGGCTGAGCCCTGTGTGTCACTCAAAGGCCTTGAGGCTGAAGGGTCGCCAAGGAGGACAGCAACAGGAGGTGTGATGTGCCCGCTCTGTCATTCTTTCTGCAAGGTCCACCTCCCTGCTCCTCCTCTTCCTCCACTACAGCAACATTTCCCAAAATGGCTTCCCTACCTTGGTCCCTCCCTCTCTGATCCTCTGACTGCAGCAGAGTGAGCCTCCAGTTCTGCTCAGGCCAAGTCTCTCCTGAGGGGGCTTTGGTGGCTCCCCACTGCTTTCAGGATGAAACCCTGCATTTGGCCTGGGGACTGACAAGTGTCCTGAGTTTGCCCACGGTCTGGTCAGCTCCCACCACAAAAATGCCCCTGCTTGGCCATGCCCTTGCCAACACCCCCGCCTTCCAGTGGTGGGCCACAGGCCTCAAGAATGTGCTTCTGGATCTTTCTTCAAGGTAAATGCTACCAGGCACCTGTCTTCAGCTCCCTGCACCTGCACTCCCAGCACACTCTGCACCCACCTGTCATGTGTCACTCTGTGATATAAAGATGTGTTTCGTGTGTCCCTCATGTGACTAAGCTTATGAAAGACAGAGAACCCATCTCCTTCATCTTTGCATTCACAACACCAGACACACGTCCTGCTACCAAGTGGGCACTCAAAGCCTTGACCAAAAGGTGCCTGGGCTGTATGGTAGTGATAAGGGACACACGTATACAACAGGATAGTGGAGCCAGGTGGCCTGGAGTCAGATGCTGACTCTGCCACTCACCAGCTATGTCTCTGCCCTCAAAAGACTAGTGAGAGATTAAAATCAGGTAACACTGAAATGTTTGGAATAGGGGAAGACTAGTAGTATAAGCTCAAAAAGTCTTGGGTATCATTTTTAAATGAGGCAAGAGAAGGATTCTGATTAGTCAGGTGTCTCTCAACAATGGGACATATTCTGTGAAATTCATCATTAGGCGATTTCAGATTTTGTCATTAGGTCATTTCGTCATTGAGAATACTTACAAAACTAAGATGCTACAACATCACTAGAAACATAATCTCATGGGTCAGTCTGTCCTTGACCACAATGTTACACAGCAGTGACTATACTGTACAAATCCCAAGTTCCAGCCCCAAAACATCCAGCCCTGGCTTTCCTTTTCAGAGCCCAGCAGCCCTGCTGCCACCCTCCCTGGCTGCGTACCTGTGTCTGGCAGGTACTGGAACTCCATGGGCTCGCTGAGCTCCCGGTCGGAAGGCCGTCGCAGGTGCATGGACACTCGCACAGGAGCCTGCAGGCTGGGGTCCGCGTAGGGAGGGGTCCGGAACACAATGGCCACTTGCCTGTGCACATCAGCTTGAGAAAAGGAGCCTCGGGCCTCCCAGCCTGGTCCCGTGAAATACACCTCAATGTCCTCTGCAGGAGATGGGCGGCTGCGTCAGTCAGGGTGCCTAACCCCTCAAGCCTGCTAGCCCTGACGTCCACTGCCGGGCCTCCTGGCCATCTCAGGCCTGAGTGTTAAAGCCGAGTACCTGGTGCCACATCTTCTCAGCCTCACCCCTCACTTCTTGCTCCACACAGTCCAGCCCTGCCCCTGGCATGTACCTTTCTGCACCTTGTCACACAGCAGGAAGATCTCGTCCCCACCGAGACAGCTCCCGGAGTTTCGATTCACTCGGCAGATTTTGAGCTCAGCAGTGTTGGGGGCACCTGAGGGCGTGACAATAAGGAAGGAAGCCCTGAACCACCAGAGGTCCCCAGGGTGGCCTGCAGGAGATGCAACATCCCTGCCCTGCCCTGCCTGCCACATTTGAACGCCACACCTCTGCAGCCAAACTCAGGCCACTCCCGCTGGCTCCTCACGCCGACCAACGCAGCAGCTCTGCAGTAGCTGCGTGCTCAACGCTGCTCTGGGCAGGGAGAATGCAACCGCAACAACACCTGTCACCTCTGCCCCACAGAGCTGTGGCCCCATGGGAACCAGTTTGATCACACCTTCTTTTCTCCACCTGGCAATGAGCCCTTCCCTCCTGACCCCCAGTTTATTCTGGCTCCCCGTTCTTGGGGCTCCAGAGTCCCTTCATTTTCATTCATCCTGCTGGTTAAAGACTGCAATTGATCAACATCAGCCCAATTCATCCATCAGCTTCCGGTGAGCTGCCCTGTCTGGCACTGGGCACACGAATCATTAGCACAGTTCTGGGCACACTAACCCTCCCACCACGTGATATGGAAAATGCCCATTTCCCATCATGATCGCTACTAGCCTCGAAGCTACACCTTGAGGGCAGCTCAGCTGGGCACTGAGGAGATGATGAGTACACCAGAGACCCTCTTGCAGGCCACACCCACCGCAGCCTCTTCCTCTTACCCAGGCCCACCCCCTCCCCTGTCTGTGGCTCCCTAGCCACTCACGGTTGTCAAAGATCGGATGAGAGAGGACAGGCGGTAGGCAGAGAGGCCTCCCTGACGGGTCTTGCACTGTCACCTGGAAGCAGAGCCGCACAGCATTCAGGTCATAGTCCCCACGTTGCTCTTCTATGGGAACTGCCAGAAAAACAGATAGTCAGGAAAGTTAGGGAGGAGGCTGGGGAGGGGCCCATGAGGCAGGATGAGGGAGTGCAGGCAGCTCTGTACTGGGGGTGCCATTTGAAGGCATGTGACACAGAAGTCACAGGGAAGAAAGAAGCGAAGGTCCTAGACCCATCACTGACCCTACAGTGACTAGATGTCACTAGATGCCCCCTCTCTAGGCCTCAGCTTCAAGTGGTAAATGGGAGTGTGCAATGAATGGGCAAGATTCCATTTGCACTATGAGTTTTGGCCAATGAGGGAGAAGCAGGGCAGGGCCCTGGGGAGGGGGAGAGGGTGTGGATGCCGCTGGCAGGTTCAGGTCTTCGCCCCTCGCCCCTCACCTTGGAAGGGGTTGTTGTTGGTCTGGATGCGCTGGCTGATCGCCTGCTCCAGGTCCCGCTTCTTCACACACTGGATCCCCAGGTTCTGGAAGCTAAGGTGTCCCCCCCAAGGCATCAGTTCTGGGTCTGCACCTTCTTCCCTTGTCCAGTCTACCCCTTCTTCCCTCCCAAGCCCCAGCCCCCAGACCACTGCTGGGCTTCACCCCCTCCAATGGCTTCCTACTGTGCTGCAGTGAAGCCCACGCCTACCTCAGCTGAGCCCCCTCAGCTGCAGGAGCTTCTTTTCCATCCTCCCTGCATGCTAAACTCACTCCTCCTCCAAGGTCATTGCACGTGTTTGTTCTGCTTGGAATGTTTTTTCGTGCTTCTCTGCTTTCTCATCATTTAAGTCTTAGCAAAGAGAGGCTTTTCCTGACCTCTCAGTCCAAAGTAATGAAACCAGCTCCCCTGCCTCCCCCGCCGTTGCTCACCCTCCCAACCTATTACTCTACTTTATTTTCACCACTAAAATTATTACTCTCCAACAGGATATTGTTTTTGTTTATTTTTTGGTACTGGGAATTGAACCCAGTGGCACTTTACCACTGAGCTACATCCCCGGCCCTTTTTTTTTTTTTTTCCAGACAGGATCTCAATCTGTTGCTTAGTGCCTCGCTAAGATGTTAAGGCTGGCCTCAAACTTGCAATCCTCCTGTTTCAGCCTCCTGGGTCACTGGAATTACAGGCGTGCACTACTGCACCAGCCTTCTGTAGTATCTTGTCTGTTTATTTATTTGTATAATTAGTTGTGGTCTGACTCTGTCAATTGGTATGTAAGCTCCAGGGAAGTCTGCTAGTTCAATGTTTTCTTTTCTCCTAAGAGAGATATGACACCAAGGGACTTGCCCCTCCAGCCTCAGGTATCAGGGCCTGCAGGATGATCAGGGGCTCATCCGTCTCCCATAGAGCTCCCACTTGATAGAGAGTCGACACATCAACAAATATATATCAAATATATATATATTTTGGGGGGGTACCAGGGATTGAACCCAGGGGCACTTAACCACAAAGCCACTTAGCACCTTGTTAAATTGCTGAGGCTGGGTTTGAACTTGCAATCCTCCTGCCTCAGCCTCCCAAAGTGCTGAGATTACAGGTGGGCCTCGCCAGCTCAACAGATAATCTCAAAACAAAGGGGAGCTTGGAACAGAGCAAGGAGTGAGGAATTCTGTCCAGAAAGGAGTAACACTGTAACAGCTACTTGTCCCCCATCTCACCTGCTACTTCCTGGCCTTTGGGGAACTCACCTGTGGATGCAGCGGTCTGGGCAGAGCTCAGCCTCATAGAAGCCATCCCGGCAGTCCTTTCCCACAAGTTCATGGGGATGAGGCCGGTGAGGGGGGTCCTTGGTGACCAGGGAGATGCGAACTGTCCCTGGTCCTGTGTAACCATTGATCTGTCCAAAGTACAGAGCCTACTCTAGCAGCCGGTCATCCCAAACCTGGCGCCCAGACTGGTGGCAAGTCTGCTGGGGGCTTCCCCCTCATTTCCACCACAACTGCACCCCACCCTGACCTGGGCTCCTGCTGACCTTAATGGTGGGGTGGGTCTTAGTGGTATCCGTGCTTCTTTCTCCTGGGATACTGCCCGCCGATCGGCCCTCACATTTGTAGCGGAAGCGCATGCCCCGCTGCTTGGGCTGCTCGATGATCTCCACATAAGGGCCAGAAGCCTGGGCCGGCTCTGCAGGAGACACAGCCAGTGGGTCTGGTGCTGCCCCCATGGCCCTAAATATTGGGCAGACCCTCCCCAACCGCTGCAGAAGGAGGACCCACTTACCTGAGGGGAAGATGAGGGGAAACAGGTCTGAAAAGGGAAAAAAACAAGGATCAGTACCAGCCTACTGCCCATCCTCACCAGGGAGGGCCTGAGCGAGTCAGGCTCCCGCCCAGGGCAACTGGGTCAGGACCTGCTCCTACCACCTGCGCTGAAACTAGGGGCTGGGGGCAGAGGAACCGGCACCACCTGCTTCCTGAGGGAAAACCGTATGCGATCCCTGCTCTGCAAAGGGAAACTGAGTCAGGACACTGCCCGCCCTCTCTCCAAGAAGAAAACGAAGACACTTCTTCCCCAACAACGAAGTCAGAGCTGCCCCGAACCGGCCTGGGGGCACTGAGTCAGGGCTCGCCCCGCACCCCCGCCCTGGGAGGAGACCGAGTCAAGGCCCTCACCCCCCAGAGGGGAAACTGAGTCAGACCCTCGTCGCCCGCCCCGCCCCGCGCCACCATCCGGCCGGCCGCTCCCTGCGCAGCGCCCAGTGGCGCAGGAAGGGGCGGAAGCCGGCGCAGGGCTCTGGCTCCGGCTCCGGAGACCCAGGCGGCCACCCGGAGGGATCAGAGGGCGCCCTCACCGTCCATGGCCGGGGTCCGGGGGCGGGGCCGGGGTCGCAGCTGAGCCCGCGGCGCGCGCTACAGCGGAGCCATTCGCCAGAGGCGGAAATGCGCCGCGCGCGCCCGCAGCCGCGTCACTGCCCGGAATCCGGACGCGCCTGCGCGCTGTGCCGCCACCGCCGCGCGCGGGGGCCGAGAGCAAGTGCGCCCCGCGCGGAGGACGAAGAGGCCGCGCGCGCCGCCGCGCTGGGGACCGCGGACAAGTGCACGCCGCGTGGGGGACGAAGAAGCTACTCTCCCCGATGCTGCCAGGCTGGAGGCCGCTCCCCGGGTGGCACGGAGGGAGGCTGGGCTGGTTCCTAGGTCTCGGCCCCGCCTGGAGGGCGGGCCCGCCGATTACTCACTCTGTTTTTAGGGGATTTCGGGTCCCTCCTCCACCCCCGTCGATCCGAAGAGTTTGGTGATGTCACCCCGGGCCCAATCTGGAGCCGAGCCAGGGCTGCTTGCTGCGGCCGCCCGCCCTGCGCGGGGAAAGGCCCTGGCCTGCAGCGCCCGAAAGATCGGGAGGCTCAACGCCACATGGCTTTCCTAACCGTCCCGGTGCGGTCTGGCTGTTGCTGACTTTGAAGCACTTTTAACTTGCTCCAATCTAGGTGCCGCTGGGGAGGGTGCATGGATGGTGGGGCTCCGCATGCACCCGGGGATCGAGGTCCTGGGGCAAGTCCGCAGCTGCAGACTAGCAGACCAGGGGCTTGTCACCTACCCCGCTAAAGTGCCCCCTAAAGTGCCGCCAAACTGCGAGCCCTCGGGGGGCAATGGGCCCCCAAGAGTAAATCCCAGAGCCTCATGCCTGTGTCTCAGAAGGTCCCAGGGCAGCAGGGTCCTCTTGAACCCGCAGGGTCATGTCCTCTGCACACCTCCCCAAGTCCTCCCGTTAGCATTTCCAGTAGTTAACGGTCTTGTAACTCCAGGGTGCCGGTATTGCGCTCAAGGCCAAGGCCCAAGGCGTATGTGCGGATTGGGGATGGGGACTTGGGCGGGAGCATCCCCATGCCAGGCCTCCTCATCCCAGAACGAAGATGCTCCACAGCAGGCAGTGGAGTCGTCTCCAGATGGAGAAAGACTTATTTTTTCTGAATTCGTTCTAAATCAGGAAGCCATGTGGGAATTGGAAAAGATTGGAAATTCTGACTTGCTTTCCCAGGCGCTGAAAAAACAGGAAGAGAAAAGTGAAAATAGAGTTTCCACCCCTCCCACTCATTTCAGTTTCTCACATGGCTGGCCCTGATTAGAAAAGTCAGTTCAGTATTTTGAAGAGGCGACCTCAAAGGTCCACAGAATGGATCCTCTCTGGTTAACAACTCATCACTGATTCTTGCATGATCCTCTTTTTAAAATTCATTTATAACTTCCATTAATACCATGAGCCAGGCACAGTGATGCATACGTGGAGGATTGCAAGTTGGAGGCCAGCCTCAGAAACTTAGCAAGTCCCTAAATAATTTACTGAGACCCTGTCTCAAAAAAAATTAAAAGGACTGTGGCTGGAGCTCAGTTGTAAAGAGCCCCCTGGGTTTAATCCCTAGTACCCCAAATATTAATACCATGAATACCAGTGTACTCATTGCAAAATTCAAGGGGGTAGGTAGAACACCACTGTTATTCCACATCTATGTCACTTATTTCTTCCCTCCTTATCCCCATGTCCAGACTCTACCTGTGTGTGTGCATGTGTATGTGTGTCTGTGTATTGTTTTGTTTTGTTTTGTTTTGGTACTGGGGATCGAACCCAGAGACACTTTGCTACTGAGCCACATCCCCAGCCCTTTTATTTTTTATTTTGACACAGAGTCTCACTTATTTGCTCACTCTGGCCTCAAACTTGGATTCCTCTTGTCTTAGCCTCCAGAGTTGCTGGGATTACAGATGTGTGCCATGGCACCTAGCACAAATTTATTTTTTAAAGGAATGGGTTTTGAGGGAAAAATCTGGGACAGAGAAGTATGGAATAGAGAATAAGCATAAATGTAAACTGTTTTACATTTTTTAAAATAATCACAACTATAAAGAACGTGCTGAACAAAACACGAAGGTTTAAAGACAGAGGAGTAAAAATAATAACAGAATGTGTGACAGATACCATTGCCCTGTGTACATGCATGAACGCACAGATGGTGTGACTCTACTTTGTGTACAACCAGTGAAACAATAGCTGTACTCCATTTGTGTTCAATGAATCAATAAGTAAATTAAAAAAAAAAAAAAAAAAGACAGAGGTGTTCCCTTGGCAAGGCCAAAGATCTGTCTTTGGGTTCTGGAACTTAGGCTGAGGACTTTGTTTTTGGATGGATCACTGATCACTGGTATGTGGCATAGTCTGTATTTGTGACTAGATTTGAACAGAAGAATGGCCACCTGGTAAAAGTAGATGAAGTGTTTGGTTTCATGTGTCAGGTAACTATCAAAGTTTCTCCCACAAAGTTTCTACCACTGAGCTACAGCCCCGGCCTTTTAAAATTTTATTTGGATACAGGGTCTGGCTAAGTCATCCAGGCTGGCCTTGAACTTAGAATCCTCCACCTCAGTCTCCTGGGTAGCCAGGATCGCAGGGGTGTGCCACCACCCTGAGCTAGGAGCCATTTTTGTAGTTTACCAGAAGAGTTTTGCTTCTGATTTTAAAGATTATACAGTATTTCTGATTTTCAAAGGCTGTGTATCTGATTTTAAAGGATACATTAATTGGGGGCTGGGGCTGCAGCTCAGTGCTAGAATGCCTGCCCAGCACATGTGAAGCACTGGGCTCAGTCCTTAGCACCAGATAAAAATAAACAATATAAAGGTATTGTGTCCATCTACAACTAAAAAATTTACTTAAAAGGACATATTAATAACTTTTATCCACTTACATGAGAAATACCCATGTAATGTGCTGGTATGATGTTCATTGAGTTTCTTGGTACATGTTCATTATCAGGCTAAGTTCCTTTCTCGTGCTAGTTCACTAGGAGTGTTTGTGATAAGATGAATGTTGATTTTATTCAGTCCTTCTTCATCTACAAAGAAGATCTTGTGGGTTTTCTCCTTTATCTGTTAATGAAGAGAATGAGACAGATTTCCTAACAGTAAACCACCCTGTATTCTTGGTACAAACCTGACTTGGTTATGGCGTTATCACATTATTGAATTCAATTAATTGATATTTTAGAAAGGGATTTTTATGTTTTCAACTGTATTTTTAAATGAAATAGCTGTAGTTTTTGCTTTTAAAAAAAATTGGCCTTAGCCAGGTAATGCACACCTGTAATCCCAGTTACTCAGGAGGATCCCAAGTTCAAGGTCAGCCTGGGCAACCTAATGGGATTCTGTCTCAAAATAAAATTTAAGAAAGGTCTGGGGCCAATTTGTTTATATTTGAGACCATGTCTGGCTAGGTTACTTAAGCTAAACTTGAACTTGGGATCCTCCCACCTCAGCCCCTCATACTTAAGTAATATTTAAGAACTCAAACAAAATGATACAAAGAAAGGGCTGGGGATGTAGCTTATTGGGAGAGCATCCCTGGGCTCAGTCCCCAGTAAACACACACACACACAGGCCTAATCTAATTTTAGTATTAAAGTTGTACCAGCCTTAGAGAATGATTTGAGGGAATATTCTCCATTTTCTATTCTCTGAAAGCGTTCATGTAAGTCTGGACTGACTTATTTCCTTAAAAGTTTGGTAATAGTTCCCAGTAGAGTCACCTGAGACTATTATTTGCTCTGTAGAAAGATTTTATTTTATTTTAACTTTTTCATTATGAACCTTTAAAAACACAGTATTAGAGAAAATAGTATAATTAACCCACATGTACCTATCATTCAGCTTATATCAGTTGTCATCTTACTTATTTTTTGCACTGCTGGAGATCAAACCTAGGGTCTCACACTTGCTGGGCAACACCTCACCCTTGAGCCCTTGAGCTATACCCGCAGCTCCATTACATCGTTGGTTTTTTTTTTTTTTTTTTTTTTTTTTTTTTTTGTACTGGGGATTGAGCTCAGGAGCACTGAACCACTGAGCCATATCCCCAGCCCTTCGTTGTACTTTATTTTGAGACGGGGTCTCATTAAGTTGCTTAGGGCCTAAGTTGCTGAGGCTGGTTTTGAACTTGCAATCCTCCTGCCTTAGCCTCCTGAGCTGCTGGGATTACAGGTGTGTGCCACCACACCCAGTTCCATTACCTCTTTTTATTATTTTTTAGTTGTAGATGGACACAATGCCTTTATTTTATTCATTTATTTCTTATATGGTGCTGAGGATCAAACCCAGTCCCTCACATGTGCTAGGCAAGCACTCTACCACTGAGCTACAACCCCAGCCCCTTCTTAATATATTACCTATTCTTAATATATTACCTATTCTCTGTGGTTTCTATGTGTTCTTTCTAGGATTTATTCATAAAATGACTAGACAAGTGACTTGCAACATATATAGTTGAAAAACTATTTGTATCCAGAACACCTAACGAACTCACAAAAGGGCTGGGGATGTAGCTCAGTTGGTAGAGTGCTTGCCTTGCATGCACAAAACCCTGGGTTCAATCCCCAGCACCACGAAAAAAAAAAATGATAAAAACAAATAATCCACTAAAAACAGGCAAAAGGTTAGAACAGAAGTTTCACAGAAGATATACAGAAAATGTATTCATCAAAAGTCATCAAGGAAATGCAAATTCAAACTGTAATGGCATGCAACCTCACACATACTAGAATAAATCAACACAGAAGGACGGAGAAGATGTAGAGTAGCTGCAACTCATGCTGGTCAGAGCATCAAATAGTACAATCACTTACGGGGACATTTGGCCCTTATGATATTAAGTCTGCATTTTCCCCAAATTTTTAAAAATACATTCACAAAAAGTACAAAGATGTTTGTGGCTTTTCATGACATGAGAAAACTATAAGGCACCTAAATGTCCATCAAAAAGAGAATGGAGGGCTGGGGACATAGCTCAGTTGGTAGAGTGCTTGCCTCCAATGCACAAGACCCTGGGTTCAATCCCCAGCACTACAAAACAAACAAACAAACAAGAGAGAATGAAAAAAACAAGTGGTACTGTCACACAGTGGACCTCAATCAGCTATTGGAAGTTTCCCTTGCCACCAAGAAGCAAGCTTTCTGGTTTTGGATTTAGACTATAGTGTACACCGCACTTGGGAATTCTCTGATCATTTCACCGAGCAGATAGAAGACTACCAGGGTCCAGTAGGACTCAAGGCAGAAGGAAGCTCTATTCCGTGTTCAGGTTAAGGAATGAGGGTCCCTGCCCATCATGATCTTGGAACCATCAGCCCCACCAGGTTCAAAGTGATATAGTGAAGATTGGAGCCGGGTGTGGTGGTGCCTGCCTGTAATCCAAGCGACTTGGGAGGCTGAGTCAGGAGGATCGCGAGTTCAAAAGCCAGCCTCAGCAACTTATCGAGGCCCAAAACAACTCAGTGAAACCCTGTCTCTAAATAAAATACAAAATAGGGCTGGGGATGTGGCTCAATGGCCGAGTGTCCCTGAGTTCAATCCCTGGTTCCAAAAAAAAAAAAAAAAAAAAGATTGGGTCTGGGAAGATCCGGAGGGCACCCTGTGACCCGACCCCCACCACCCCCTGTTGCGGCAGCAGCTCTTCCTCTGCTCAAACCCGTGACCTCTTGGGGTTCCCGGGAGAAGACAAGGCTTCATTTCCAGATGGGTCAGGAGAAAGTGGAGTGAGCCCAAATGGCCCGCTCCTGTTTTCCAGCCCCATCAGATGAAACAGCAGTGAAGAGCAATCCTCCCAGGGGACAGAAATGAAAGGAAGAGACAGGCCTCCACTTCGCGTGGGTGGAATCGGGAAACGAGGGAACTGGAATCGGGCGCATGGACTCCGAGCGCGGTGAATGCGACGGCTGCTTCACCGGGGCCTCGACGTAGGGAGCTCGGGGGCCAGAGACGAAGAGAGAGGGGAAGAGGCATGTGAGTGGAGCCGTGAGAGCCGGGACAAGGCGGGCGGACCTCGGTCTCATGTCATTTCCCTGCAGATGGCATCCATGTCCATCACGGGAAGAACAGGACGACATGGTGGACATAACTCATTCTGTCTGAGGCCACTCCAACGCTGTGCAGCGGTTCATGAGTAGAGAACCACAGTGGCAGGGAGGCGGGTCATGTGTGGCTCCATATCGGAGCTCCCGTCTACCTCGGGTGGCACATCAATCGCAGTGCCGACCCGTTCTGCCTGGAGTGGCTGTGCTTTGTCGCACATTCTGGGTGTGGGTCTGCCTTCCCTGCTGCATGCCTTGCCCAAAGCTTACCTAGTAACTGATCCGCCACGCTGGCACTGATGGTATAAAAAATTAGATGTGACAATGACCACATTGCCCTAAGAGATACCAGTGCTTCCAAACTCAGCATCACCCCAAAACTGTTGACCCGATAGAATGCTAGAATGATCTCTTAAAGAAGCAGCTACAATGCGGGAATGGCGGCACCTCCTCCCATCATTCCCAGTGACCAACTTGGAAGATCTGTGCTTCCTGCTCCCACAGCTTTAAACTCTTCTGAATGGGAGTTCCTGGCTTTTGGTGGTAATGAGAGGTGTGCTTTCACCAAGGACACGAAGTTCTACTAAACCTACAGCTATGGCTGCCATTTTGTCCTGCTGGACTCCTCAGGCTAGTAAACCAGCAGTTAAAGAAAAGAGTTACGCTGGGTGCCGTAGCATTCACCTGTAATCCCAGTGGCTCAGGAGGCTGAGACAGGAGGTTGCCAGTTCAAAGCCAGCCTCAGTAAAAGCCAGGTGCTAAGCAACCCAGTGAGACCCTGTCCCTAAATAAAATACAAAATAGGGCTGAGGATGTGGTTCAGTGGTTGAATGCCCCTGGGTTCAATCCCTGGTACCCATCCAAAAAAGTGGGATATTAGCATAAAGTGAGACCAGAAAGGTCACTTGATTTTTGAATAAGGGTGTTGAATAAGGAAAGGCTAATCCCTTCACGAAATGGAGATGGATAGGCGTGGTGGCACATGCCTATAATCTCAGAGGCTCAGGAGACTGAGGCAGGAGAATTCTAAATTCAACATCAGCCTCAAAAACTTAGTAAGGCCCTAAACAACTAGTGAGACCTGTCTCAAAAAAAAATAAAAGTAGGCTGGGTATGTGGCTCAGTGGTTAAGTGCCTCTGGGTTCAATTCCTGGTATCCACCTCCCCTGCAAAAAAAAGAAAAAAAGAAAAAAGAAAAAAAGATATGGTGCTAGAACAATGGAGGGAGAATGAATCCTATTCCTTACCTCACGCCGTATACAGTAAGTTATTTCTTGCTTCTCACGATAGTCACTCATGTGTTTGGTGGTGGTTACTTATGAGATCAAACACCAGTCCATGGGTTCCGTTTGGGAAGGCCTCCCTCCCTGGAAGGTTGTTTCTGTTTCTGCTTCCTCTTTTGCTTGTGGTACGGGTGTGGTTGGGGAGGTAGGGAGCAGCCAGTCCACTTGAGGAGTAATGCAGTCAGCCCTCCAAATTTCTGCATCTACAGATTGAATCCAGCAAGGATCAAAATATTTGAAAAAAACGTGTCTGTACTGAACATGTGCAGACATTTTCTTGTCATTATTCCCTAAACTATACAGTATAATAACTATTTACACTGCTTTTACATTACATTAGGCATTATAAATATAGAGATGATTTAAAGTATACGGGCAGATGTGTGTACATTATATGCAAACACCACGCCGCTTTATATAAGGGACTTAAGCATCTGTGAATTGTGGGACCCACAAAGGTCCCGGAGCCAATCCTCTGTGAATACTGAGGGACAATTGTTATACAAAACTACAAGATTGTTGTCCTTGTTGATTTCCAAAAATAGTCCTCTATCTTCCTTCCTTCCTTCCTTCCTTTCTTTCTCTCTCTCTCTCTTTCTTCTTTCTTTCTTTCTTTCTTTCTTTCTTTCTTTCTTTCTTTCTTCATTCTTTCTTTCTTCATTCTTTCATTCATTCATTCTTCCTGAAGATGGAACTCAAGGGTACTCTGTTTTGGTACTGGGGATTTAACCCAGGGGTGCTTTATCACTGAATCACATCCCCAACCCTTTTTATTTTTTATTTTGAGACGGGGTCTTGCTAAGTTGCCCAGGCTGGTCTTGAACTTGCCATCCTCTTGCCTCAGCCTCCAGAGTTAACTGGGATTATAGGTGTGCTCCACTGTGCCCAGCTCTGCGTATCAACTGGTTTTCCAGACAGGTATGAGAAACAACCTTAGCAGATATGGATTTTATACCTGTTTCTGTAAGTCTCCTAGAAATGGCACCTTCCCTATCTCTGGGTATTGTCCCTAATATGGAAGTATAAGAATCAAAATTGTATCACACTTTGTTTGAACTTTAGATATTTAAAGAAAACATGCCCACACACCGTTCTGCTGGCCGACCAGTTTATTTACTTTGCATGTGATATGTCCTAGTTCCCTGGGTCCTGGGAACCAGCCCCTCTGGCCCATTTCCAGCACTGAAAACAATAGCCCAGATTCGTTGGGCATGGGCTGCACGCCAGATGCTGAGCTAAATGCTGCACAAATGTTGTCTTTGAATCTAATGTTTACAGCCAGTCCTTGCAATCGCACCGTTTGTACCTCCCCATAAAGGTGAGCTAACAGGTATAGAGGCATTGAGTGACAGGCCCAAGTTACACAAGACCCAGGACTTTCCGCCAGTTCTGCTGATTCCAGAGCTCTCATCGCAGCTGCAGTTACCTGCCACAACGTGACCTGGGACACAGGGGCTGGAAGGAACTCAGTTGCCCCTCAGGTTATGCGCCACAGTGTCACTCTGGCCCCAACATGCTCAGCTCAGGAAACAGGATGCTCTCAGCTCTGGCTGATCAGGGTCCCTTCTGATGGACAGAGGGGATGGAATCTGCCTCCCTTTGGCTTCCATGAGGAGGTCAGCCTGATGATCTCTGGGACCTTGTTGGAAACAACTGCCCCCCACTCCAGGGAATTGCCAGATCTTGACCCCTTCACTCAGCACATATTTACTGTGTGCCTAGGACAGCGCAGAGAACACGCCAAGAGGTCACCCTGGCAGAGTTGATATTTAGGAGAGGAAGAGAGACAGCAAGTTACCTGTTGGCAGTGTTACCTTTCATCGATACTTGTGGCCTTTCTTTTTTAAAATTTGTTTTAGTTGTAGGTGGGCACAGTACCTTTATTTTACTTAGTTATGTGGTGCTGAGGATCGAGCCCAGGGCCTCACATGCGCTAGGCAGGTGCTCCAGCGCTGAGTGCAACCTTGTGGCCTTTTTTGATCTGAGAGCCTTTGGAAATGTGGCCCCAGACCAGGTAGCCACATAGAGAACAGGGTCAGGGGCTGCCTCTGATGACCTTGTGAGATGCCCTGGCCTCTCACTAGAGCTTAGAGTGGCCACAGGTCTAGGATAAACCCAGAGCTTCACTTTGGTTAAATTATTGGAAAAAGGTAGCTGGGCGTGGTAGCGCACGCCTGTAATCCAAGCGACTTGGGAGGCTGAGTCAGGAGGATCGCGAGTTCAAAGCCAGCCTCAGCAACTTAGCAAGGCCCTAAGCAACTCAGTGAGGCCCTGTCTCTAAATAAAATACAAAATAGGGCTGGGGATGTGGCTCAGTGGCCGAGTGTCCCTGAGTTCAATCCCTGGTTCAAAAAAAAAAAAAAAATTGTGAAAAGGAAAGAAAGTCCCGTTTCCCTGTCACCATATGCCAAATAAGCAGATGGCAAGACAAGCCCAACCCAATGGCACCCCTTCCCTCTCTGCAACCCCAAAGGCGCCACACTTCTCAACAAAGTCCTCCCTGCCCTTCTCCAGCCCACCTGCTCCCATTCTCACAGCTCCAGCGTCTTCCCTCCTGGGCCCACCTCCCACTTCTGGCCTCTTCTACCTCCAAAATCTCTCCCCAGTCCTGCCACAGCCGGAGATCAAGTGTCAGTGCTGTTCCCTCAGATACACACCCTCCCTCCGCCCCCCTCCCCAACCCTCTCCTAGTGGAGTTTTGGAAGAGGAGAGTGGATTTTAAGATCGTATCACGGGTCACACACACCCACACCCCGAGGCACATTTCCTGTTATCCTGTGACCCTCCCTCTCTAGTTACAGACTGAGGACACAATGGAACAAAGGAAGTCACCCATGCTGGTTTCAGAGTCCTTAACAATAGACTTGGAAGAGTGAACCTCAGATACTGTGCCTATCACCTTACCGCCACCCACCAAGGAGGTGATGAGAGGAGGAGAGAAACAGCAGAGGTTTTAGGAGGCAGAGAAGTTGGGGTATCCCCAGGAAGAGCTTGTGTCCCAGACCCCAAGCAGCCTCTGCTGTGGCTGAGGCATGAAAGTGGAAAATGAAATCTGAGACATTAGATTGCTGAAAGCAACATGGCGCCATGTTTCTGACCTGGAGCCAGCGTTCAGGTGACCCGAGGGATGGAGGACAGCAAGCATCTGGGTCTGCTGAGGGGCTTCACAGAGTCCCTGGGCACAGGGAAGGATCAAGACACAGGAGACAGGTTCCGGTGTGATCATGACATCAAGTGCTGGCAAACCCAGGGTGGCCCTGTCCTTAGGGTGGTGTCTTAGTCCATATTCTGTTGCTTTGACAAAATGCCTATAAAGAAAAGCTGTGTATTTAACCCACAGTTTTGGAGGCTGAAAGTTCAAGATCATCATGTCCCATCTGTTAGGCTTCTGGTGAGGGTCCCCTTGGCTGTGGTCACAGCATGGTGGTGAGGCAGGGGGGAAGACAGCCGAGTGCAGAAGAGGACAAACGCGGGTGGACTTGCTGTATAACAACCCTCTCTTGCAGAACTGACTCCCTCTTGGAGACTGGCTTTCATCCCTTCAAGGATTAGCCTGCCAGTGACCTGATCACCATCCTCTGTCCCCACCACTTCCCAGCATCAGCACACTGGGACCAATTTTTTAACCAGGAACCCTTGGGGGACAACACTCCAACCATGTCCAAACCATAGCAAGAGGGGAGGGGCAAGATGCAATGCAAAGGGCTGGGGTTGTGGCTCAGTGGCAGAGCGCTTGCCCAGCACAGGTGAGGCCCTGGGGTCCATCCTCAGCACCACAGAAAATAAATAATTAAAAATGTAGGTTAAATTCTTAGAAAAAAAGAAAAGATGCAGAAGGAACCCATTAAGTGGAAGATCCATGGGTGCCCGCGGGGACTGCTGCCCCTCCGCTAATCATAGTAATATTATCGAGCATTCGTGGAGTATCCACAGTGTGATTCTTCATGTGAGTGAATCTCATTTAAATATCAAAATAATCTTGTAAAAAAGAATACAAGTAACAATCTTAAAAAAAAAATCTTGTGAAATACTGTTATCATTCCAATTTTATGGTGAATGAATCAAAGCACAGAGAAGTGAAGAGGTCCACTCAAGGTCGCATAGCTCAGAAATGGCAGGGCAGGTATATTTGATTGTTTTTAAAATTTCTTTTGATTTTGAGTTTTTATGGTACTGGGGATAGAATCCAGTGGTATCCCACCACTGAACTACATTTCCAGTAAGTCCTTTAATTTTTTAAATTTTATTTTGAGATAAGGATTTTTTAAAATATTTTTTTTAATTGTAGATGGGCACAATACCTTTATTTTATTTATTTATGTTTATGTGGTGCTAAGGATTGAACCCAGTGCCTCGTGCTCTACCTCTGAGTCATAACCCCAGCCCTGAGATAGGCTGGCCTGGCCTCAAACTCGTAATCCTCCTGCTTCAACCTCCTGAGTAACTGCGATTACAGACATTGGATTATACTGTACCCAGCATTTGTTTTTCTTTTTGGGGGGGCGGGTGTGAGTGCTCGGGATTGAACCCAGGGCCTTGTGCTTGCTGGTTTTGTTTCTTGAGATGGGATTTTACTATGTGGCCTAAGCAGGTCTTAAACTGTAAGCTCCAGTGATTCTCCCATGTTGAGTTCCCTGGTAGCTGGGACCACAGGAATGTACCACCAAACACAGCTTCATTACTTTTTGTCGATTCATATTTCCATATATCATTTTTCTTCTTACCTTTTCAAAAAATTTTTTCAGTGCTCAGAATCAAGCCCAGGGCCTCATACATGCGAGGCCAACTCTCTACCACTGAGCTCCACCCACAGCCCACTTAACATTTCTTTGTTTTTGTTTTTGTTTTTTGGAACCAGGGATTGAACTCAGGGACACTCGGCCACTGAGCCACATCCCCAGCCCTATTTTGTATTTTATTTAGAGACAGGGTCTCACTGAGTTGCTTAGGGCCTCGCTAAGTTGCTGAGGCTGGCTTTGAACTCGAGATCCTCCTGACTCAGCCTCCCAAGTCGCTTGGATTACAGGCGTGGGCCACCATGCCCGGCCAACATCTTATAATAGAGATTTTACCTTTTTTTGTTTCTTGGGCTTTTTTTTGTTTTTGGACTGGGGGTTTAAACTCAGAGGTACTTAACCACTGAGCCACAACCCCAAGGCTTTAGGGCCTTGCTAAATTGCTGAGGCTGGCTTTGAATTAGAGATCCTCCTGCCTCAGCCCCCCGAGACTCTGGGATTACAGGAATGCATCATTGTGACCCACAATATTTAAAACTTTAAAAAATATAAAATCTAGCTGGATGTGGTGACACACACCTGTAATGCAAGCAGCTCGGGAGGCTGAGGCAGGAGGAGGGAAAGGTCAAAGCCAGCCTCAGCAACTTAGCAAGGACCTAAGCAACTCAGTGAGACCCTGTCTCTAAATAAAATATAAAAAGGGCTGGGGATGTGACTCAGTGGTTGGGCGCCCCTGGGTTCTATCCCCAGGACCCAAAATAAATAAATACATAATAAAAATAATTTTTTTTATATAATTCAAAGCATTCCTGAGATCAGTCCCCATCATGCCGCCCCGCCCCACCAAAAGTTTTAAGTTTGTCTTTATCTTCAAAAGATTTTTTTTTTTTGGCTGGGTATAGAATTCCACACTGACAGTTTTTTTTTTTCTTTCAGCACTTTAAAGATATTTCTCCACTGTCTATTTGCTTGCATTACCACCAACAAGAAATGTTTTTTCACCCTTGGTTTCTAAACTTCTTTTCTTTTTTTCATTCTTTCTTTTTAAAGTTTTTACTCTTTGGGCTGGGGTGTAGCTCAGTGGTAAAGTGCTTGCCTCATATGTGAGAGGCACTGGGTTCGATCCGCAGCACCATATAAAAAAATAAATAGAGATACTGTGTCCATCTACAACTAACCAAAAAAATTCTTAAACAAAAAAGTTTTTAATCTTGAACGAGACGACTTTGGAAGTATATACTTTTGTGACATTGACACTATAGTTTTTAGAGTCACAATTTGCTAGTCAGATTTTTGTCACTGTGATAAAATACCTGATAAAATCAACTTATAAGAAGGAAAGACCTACTTTGTAAGTACTTTTCTGTTGTTGTTGTTTTAAGCAATGCCTTTATTTATTTACTTATTTTTATGCAGTGTTGAGGGTCGAACCCAGTGCGTTGCACATTCGAGGCTAGCGCTCTACCACTGAGCTACACCCCAGCCCAAAAGATTTGTGTTGGCTCGGGGTGTGGGAGGTTTCAGTCCATTGCTGGCTGCTCCATTGCTCTGGGTCTGTGGTCAGGCAGAACGTCATGGTGAGTAGCAGGCGGTAGAGCAAGGCTGCTCACCACAGGGCAGGTAGGAAGCAGAGAGAGAGAAAGAACAAGGGGCCAGGGTCCCAATATCCCCTTTGGGTGCACAATCCCTGTAATCTAACTTCCTCCCACTAGTCCCTACCTCTCAAAGTTCCCATAGCACCACAGATGGGGACTAAGCCTTTAGGAAGAACCTTTGGAGGACACTTGAGATCTACCTCATAACACGTGGTAAGACATAGAATTACATCTGTAATTAATATGAATGTCAACTTATGTTTTCCAGTACTGGGGACTGAAATAAGGGGCACTCTACCACTGAGTAACATTTCCTGCCCTTTATATTTCAAGACAGGGTCTTGCTAAATTGTTGAGGCTGGCCTTGAACCTGTGATCCTCCTGCTTCAGCCTCCCAAGTCTCTGGGATTATCGGCATGTGCCACAGTAGCTGGCTGAATGCCAATGTTTTAAGCAGTAGTTTCTGTTACATGGCAAACAACATCAAGAAAGCAACCATCACACCAAAGAGACCCATAGCTTCAGGCAAGGAAAACCCAGGATGTCATCTGAGAACAGCTGCTGCTTCAGTGAAGGGATCCTGGCAACCAGCAGTAAGACTGTTCCAATACGAAGGCCGGAAACAGCCACTCCCGCTGTTGCAGCACCTGCATCCACAGACCTGGCAGCAGTAGCAATCCCCCCCGGTGACCCTGGCCCCGGGCGAGGCAGCTGACACACACCATCCTGAGCCCATCAAACTCCGTGAAGCCTCTTCAGCCCTCGCCTGTGGAGGAGGTAGCTCTGATGCAGAACTCGGTCTCTGTCAACTCAGGATCCAGTTCTGAGCAGAGTGCAGGCAAGCTTGGCCCAGGTGAGCATCCCGTGCTCTTTGGGGTTCCCAAGTGGAGGACTGTGTGTCAGGAAATGTGGGCTTCTTTCCCATTTCTTCTCTTCCTGGGAGGAAGCTCTTCTTTCTATCCCCAGTTTTGAGCAATCTGACTATGATGTCTTTATTTATTTGTTTTTATGGTACTGGGGACTGAACTCAGGGGCACTGTACCACTGGGCCACATCCCCATCCCAACCTTTTTTATTTTTTATTTTGAGACATGGTCTTACTAAGTGGCTGAGGCTGCTCTCAGCCTACCAAGTCTCTGCGATTACAGGTGGGCGCCACCATACCCTGCTATGTGATGTGTCTTGATGTCGGGTTTCAGGTTTTTAGTTTGTTTACGTTTCTTGTGCCTGGGGTAGGTTGGGCTTCTTAGATCTGTAGGTGTATAGTTTTTATCAAATTTGGAAGATCTTGGCTATTATTGCTCCAAATATTTTTGTCCCACCCTCCTCATTTGGGGTCTGCATGTGTAGATATTCAGCCACTTGAAATTCTCCCGTGGCTTATTGATATACTTTCTTTCTTCCTGTTATTATTTTTTTGTACTGGGTATTGAACCCAGGGGCACTCTATCACTGACCTATACCCGCAATTCTTTCTCTCATTTTTTTTTTTTTGGAACCAGGGACACTTGGCCACTGAGTCACATCCCCAGCCCTATTTTGTATTTTTATTAGAGACAGGGTCTCACTGAGTTGCTTAGGACTTCGCTAAGTTGCTGAGGCTGGCTTTGAATTCGAGATCCTCCTGACTCAGCCTCCCAAGTCACTTGGATTACAGGTGTGCGCCACCACGCCTGGCTCTCATTTATTTTTATTTTGAGATCGGGTCTCACTAAATTGCTGAGGCAGGACTCAAACCTGCATTCTCCTACCTCGTCCCCCCTTGTTGCTGGGATTACAGGTGTGCACCACCTCGCCCAGATACTGATGCACTTCTGTTTATACTCTCTTTTCACATTGTGGTTTGTTTGGGGTAGACCTAGCACTAGCCACATCTTCAAGTTCATTAACCTTTTATTCTGCAATGTCTAATCTGCAGTTAATCTCAATTTAGTATATTTCTCATCTCAGACCTTGTAATTTTCATCCCAGTATGTTTGAGAATTTTTGTGTCTTTCATATCCCTTCTTAATTCTTGACTATTCTAATATCAGTTAGTTCTAGGTCCATTTCTTTTTTTTTTCTAGGTCCATTTCAATGGATTAATTTTTCTATCTATTACAGGCCAAATTTTCTTACATTTTGTGTGTTTATAATCTTTTGGTTGCTAGATATTATGAATTTTAGTTTTTGGGTGCAGTTTGGGTGGCAGGATATATTTGTATTCTTTTTAAAAAAAATATTGTGTTAGATGTTGATAGACCTTTATTTATATGTGGTACTGAGAATCAAATCCAGTGCCTCACACATGCTAGGCAAGTGCTCTACCACTGAGCCACAACCCCAGCCCCAATATATTTGTATACTTATAAATATTTGAAGTTGTGTCCTGGGACATAGTTAAATCACTTTATTTATTTATTTATTTATTTATTTATTCTTTTTTTTTTTTAACTGGGGATTGAACTCAGGGGCACTCGGCCACTGAGCCGCATCCCAGCCCTATTTTGTATTTTATTTAGAGACAGGGTCTCACTGAGTTGCTTAGGGCCTCGCTAAGTTGCTGAGGCTGGCTCTGAACTCGTGATCCTCCTGACTCAGCCTCCCGAGTCACTTGGATTACAGGCGTGCGCCACCACGTCCGGCTGTTAAATCACTTTAAAAGTATGAATGCTTGCAATAAGGGACTGGGGTTGCACCTCAGCTTGCCTGGCACGTGTGAGGTGCTGGGTTCAATCCTTAGCACCACATAAAAAATAAATTTAAAAAATAAATAAATAAATAAAGGTATTTTGTTCAACTACAACTAAAAAATATATTTTAAAAATATGAATGCTTGCATAAAAGATAAATGATCAGATTAGGTTAAAAAGTACAGTCAGTAGCCGGGCGTGGTGGTGCACACCTGTAAGCCCAGCAGCTCGGGAGACTGAGGCAGGAGGACTGTGAGTTCAAAGCCAGCCTCAGCAAGGGCAAGGCACTAAGCAACTCAGTGAGACCCTGTCTCTAAATAAAAAATACAGAATAGGGCTGGGGATGTGGCTCAGGGTCCGAGTGCCCCTGAATTCAATCCTCAGTTCCAAAAAAAAAAAAAAAAAGTACAATCAGTGAAAAACTGATAGCCACTTAAAAACAGACATAGGACCAATGGAATCAAATGAAGGCCAGAAATCAACCTTTGCATATATGATCAAATGATTTTCAACACAGGTGCCAAGACCATTGAAGGAGAAAAGAAGAGTCTTCAACAAATGGTGCAGGGACAACTGGAAATCCATACACAGAAGAATGAAGTGAGACCCTTACATCACACCATATGAAAATTCCACGCATGGTGGCAAATGCCATAATCTCAGCCACTGGGGAAGCCAAGGCAGGATCACAAGACTGAGGCCAACCTCAGCAACTTACTGAGACCCTGTCTTAAAATTTAAACCTAAAAACATTTTAGGATGTAGCTCAGTGTTAAGTGCCCCTGGGGTTCCATCCCCAGTATAATTTTTTTTTTTTTTTGTACTGGGGATGGAACCCAGGGGCACTCCACCACTGAGCCACATCCCCAGCCCCATTTTGTATTTTATTTAGAGACAGGGTCTCACTAAGTTGCTTAGGGCCTCACTAAGTTGCTGAGGCTGGCTTTGAACTCAAGATCCTCCTGCCTCAGCCTCCCAAGTGCTGGGATTACAGGCATGCACCACTGCTCCCAGCTTAAAAATTTTTTTAAAATAACTCAAACTCAAAAATGGATCAAAAATAAATCTAAATCAAGAAAAGCACAGACTAATATAAAGAAAACTATAATATGTTGAAAGACATTTAAAAAGAAAGACATTTTAAAAATGGAACAAATGGAAAGCTATTCTAGGCTGGACATAGTGAATAAAATGGCCATTTGTACTACAGCAATTTATCGAAATTCTAACAAATGTTCTCTTTTAGTTGATTTAAAAGATCCTCATTCTTCTTTATGATCATTACCATTTTTTTACTTTGCTTTTTCAGTGCTGGGTATTGAACTCGGGGCCTCATATGTGCTAGGCACATCTCTACCCACTGAGCTACACTCCCAGTTCCAAATGATGCTAATGCTTATCTTAAAGAATACACGCCCAGGCATAGTCAAAATATGTGTAAAAGAATAGTGAAGGGACCTTGCCTTACCAGAAAGAAACACTATATGGTATTGGCAAAGAAGTAGACAAACGGATCCATGGTGCCGAATTAGAACTGCAGAAGCGGGTCTCCGTCTATCGGAGCATCCAGTGCATGCAGAAAAGCGCAGCGTCTCAGTCCGGCAGGAAAGCGCAGCATTGCGCAGTGAAGGGCGGCGGCGCACAGCTCATTCCCCATCCGAAGAAAAGACAGTTGGGCTGGTCTTTTCTACTAGCCCAAAAGGAATGAGGAATATGGTTCATAAACTAAAACACAAACAAACCAACAACAGCACAGAACAAACCTGTAAGAATCTTGTAAGAAAATGGAAAAGAGAAGACTTTTTTCTGTACTGGAGATTCAACCCAGGGGTGCTTTACCACGGAGACACATCCAGGCCCTTTCTATGTTTTTATTTTGAGACAGGGTCTTGCTAAGTTGCCCAGATTGGCCTTGAATTGAGATCTGAGGGATTTATTGTAGCAATGTTTGTGTTGCCCTTTAACTGGGAACAAAACAAAGGATCACAGGTGACCAAGTTCCACCCTGCGGAGCATTAGCCACTAGAAAGAGTGAATTAAGACTGTAACAGTCAATGGGTGGGCCTGGGGCTCAGTGGTAGGGCGCTTGCCTAGCATGAGTGAGGCACTGGGTTCAACTCTCAGCACCACCTATAGATAAATAAAAATAGTACATTGACAACTAAAAAGAAATTTTAAAAGGACTTTAACAGTTGAGTTGAAGAAAGTTTCACAAGGCAGTTGTTGACCAATAAAAAGAAAAGTGTATTTGGCAAAATAATACTAATTAAAAACCAAACAATGATTACATTCTGGGGAGATATTTAAAAAATGTATATATATATTTTTAGTTGTAGGTAGACACAATACTTTTATTTTGTTTTAGTCGAACCCAGGGCCTCATGTATGCCAGGCGAGTTCTCTACCACTGAGCCACACCCCTGCCCCACAGTCTGTGCTTTTGCACTGATGTGTGTCTATAATTACAAATAAGTTTATTCTTTTGGGGACTGGGGATGTGGCTCAGTGGTGGCATGCTCGCCTAGCACATGTGAGGCACTGGGTTCAGTCCTCAGTGCCACATGAAAATAAATAAATAAACAAATAAATAAAATAAAGTTTTTTTTTTTAATTTTGTTCTTTTTGTGTCTGTGTGGTACTGGGGATTGAACTCAGAGCCTTGCCCATGCCAGGCAAGCGCTGTACACTGAGCAACATTCCCAGCCTCATGTAAGTCTATTCTTCTTTTTTTTCTTTTTAAATACACAGTTTTAGTTGTAGATGGGCACAATACCTTTATTGTTTTAATGTGGTACTGAGGATCAAACCCAGTACCCCACACATGCCAGGCAAGCGTTCTACCGTTGAGCCACAACCCCAGCCCTACTCTTTTTTAAAAATATATTTTTTTTATTTTTATTTTTTTGGAACTGGGGATTGAACTCAGGGGCACTCAGCCACTGAGCCACATCCCCAGCCCTATCTTGTATTTCATTTAGAGACAGGGTCTCACTGAGTTGCTTAGGGCCTCGCTAAGTTGCTGAGGCTGGCTTTGAACTTGAGATCCTCCTGCCTCAGCCTCCCGAGTCGCTGGGATCACAGGCATGCGCCACAGTGCCTGGCTAAAAATATTTTTGTGGTTGTCAATGGACCTTTATTTTATTTGTTTTTATGTGGTGCTGAGACTTGAACCCTGTGCCTCATGTATGCTAGGCAAGTGCTCTACCACTGAGCCACAAACCCAACCCCATATAGGTCTATTCTTAATTATATGAGTAGGAGTTAGGCATGATGATGCACACCTGTAATCCCAGGAACTCAGGAGGCTGAGACAGGAGGATCACAGGTTCAAGGCCAGCCTCAGCAACTTAAGGGAAGAGAGACCTGTCTCAAAATAAAAAAAATAAAAAGGACTGGGGATGTGGCTTAGAGGCAAAAGCAACCCTGGGTTCAATCCCCATAACCAAAATAAATAAATAAAATAAAATGAAAAGGACTGTGGATGTAACTCAGTGGTAGAGGTTTGCCTAGCATGTTCAAAGTCCTGGATTCTATTCCCAGTAACACACACACATGCGTGCGCGCACAGGGATAGAATATGGGAAGATACATATCAGGGAGTTAACTTGAAATACCTGGGGGTGGGTGGGAAATATGTGTAGAAAGGGGTAGAATAAAGCAAAAAAGAAAAAATCCCCACCTATGACTGTATATTTATCAAAGTTCAGAAAAACAGAACCAATAGGATACATACATATGTGTGTACATGCACGTGCACACACGCGCGCACACACACACACACACACACATCAATAAAGAAACTGACTCACACAGTTTTGAGGATGGCCCACAATCCTTGTCTTCAAGGTGGAGACCCAAGAAATCTGGGTTTCCTTCTTGGGAACAGCAGAAAACTGACATCCCAGCTACACCAGGCAAGGAAAGGAAATTCTCTCTTCCTTCACCTTTTTGTGCCATTCAAGTCCTTGGGGGACTGTGTGATGCTCACCCACCTTGGAGGACGTCATCCCTTTATTCAATCTACCAATTCAAATTCGGTTCTCATTTAGAAACACTACGGAGATACACCCAGAAATCAGGTTGAACCGAAGATCTGGACACCCCATAACCCAGTCAAGTTAATAATAATAAAAAGCACCACAATTTATATACGCATGGATATAAAGTTATATGTGAGCTGTGTGTCTAAAAACACTTTAAATTTAGAAGCATGCTCTCCTTCAGAGTGGCCCACCGTGGGTAAAAGAGCTTCTTGCCTCCCATCTGGTTGGCTGAGAGCTGCTTCAGCAGGACTTACACCATCACATTTCCAGTCTTGCCTGTGCATGAACTGGACACTCTTGTGGTCACAGGAAGCCCTAAAGAGAGTTGCAGGTATGTGTATGGGGGACGTCATTATTTGCAAATGAATGTGGGAGGCTTGGGGGCAGGGCATCTGCTTCAGATATGTGTGTTTTCCAACAACAGGCATGAATGAGATATCGAAAAAAATACATTTTTTTGGTATCAGGGATTGAACCCAGGGGTGCTTAACCACAGAGCCACCTCCCAGCCCTTTTTTATTTTTTGTTTGAGACAAGGTCTCATTAAGTTGCTGAGGCTGGCCTTGAACTTGTGATCCTCCTGCCTCAGCCTCCTGAGCCACTATGCCCAGCAAGATGTTGAAAATATATAACCACACTATTGGTGGTTAAGAAGACCTCTTGATTTTTGAATAAGCACCATATGTTGAACACGAATACCCTGCCTGACCTGCACAGGCATGATCTGTAGGTGTCACCGTTATTGTCCTTGTGACAGCAACCACTATGTCTCCTTCACTTCTGCAGATAGACTCTTTTTTTTTGTTTTGTTTTTTTGGAACCAGGGATTGAACCCAGGGGCACTCGGCCACTGAGCCACATCCCCAGCCCTATTTTGTATTTTATTTAGAGACAGGGTCTCACTGAGTTGCTTAGGGCCTCGCTAAGTTGCTGAGGCTGGCTTTGAACTTGCGATCCTCCTGACTCAGCTTCCCAAGTTGCTTGGATTACAGGCGTGCGCCACCACGCCCAGCTGCAGATAGACTCTTTGAGAAGTGGCAGAAGTGGAGTTGGGGTCATCTGTGCTGGTTACATTTAATTCTTTTTACTTTTCTGTTGTCTTATTCATGCCAGGTAAGTGTTCTACCACTGAGCTTCATCCCTGGTCCTGCTGATGACATTTAACCCGGAAGGTAAGTGCTACCTTGAAGGGCATGGCTCACTCTGATGAGAAGCCAGTTTCTTCAAGTAAACAGCCTATAATACCCTTCAAGCCAAAAAAAAAAAAAAAAAATTTGGGGGGGTGGTGAGTACTGGAGATTGAACCCCAGAGCTCTTTACCTCTGAGCTACATCCTCAGTCCTTTTTTATTTTTTAGTTTGAGACAGGGTCTGGCTAAGTAGTTTAAAGCCTAGTTAAATTGCTGAGGCTGGCCTCAATTTTGAGATCCAGCAGCTGGGGTTGTGGCTCAGTGGTAGAGCACTTGCCCAGCATGTGTGAGGCACTGGGTTCAATTCTCAGCACTGCATATAAATAAAAGAATAAAATAAGGATCCATTAACAACTAAAAAAAATTTTTTTTTTAAATTTGAGGTCTGCCTGCCTTAGCCTCCCAAGTAACTGGGATTACAGGCCTGTGCCATCATGCCTGGCTCAAGCCAAAATTACCCAAGCTCTTGTAGAAGGGTGGGCCCTAGCTTTTTTCTCTGCTAGCCACTTTGCATTTGTTTGACAGCATGGTGACACTGCTGGGATTGGACAGGACTTTCTTATGGTTGTATGTAATCAGAGAAAGTGAACATTTTTAAACAACGTGTGTGTGTGTGTGTGTGTGTGTGTGAAATAAAAGTTTTGAAAAGTCTTCATGAGCCTTCCATCTCAGGATGATTTTAGGCAGAACACACACAGGACCTTCCTCAGGGCCCAGAAGGCCATCTGACATGTGACAGTGTGTTGATCGGGACAAATGGAACAAGAGCAAACGAATGCTGCTCGACAACAAGCTGCTCCGTGGACTAGGAAACTTCGCATGAATTTGTTTTTCTTTCTCCTCCCCTCCCTCTCTCTTTTTCTTTCTTTCTATGAGACATGGTCTCACTAGGTTACCCAGAATGGTCTTGAACTCAGCTCATGTGTTCCTCCCCGCCTCAGCCTCCAGAGTAGCTAGGACTAGAGCAGTTGAACATTTTTTTTCCTTTGTACTTAGATTTGACCCTTTAATGTCTCATTATTGTATAGATTTTCATTTAGCACACTTATGAATACAATTATAGAAATATTTCATTGTCCAAACCAAATTGATTAGGTATCAATAATTTGTATAGATTTTTAAAAATCAAATGACTTAGTTTTGTTGTATTATGTGATCTGACACAAAATGAAGGTTAAAACTGCTTCCCCAAATCACACTTTTAATCAAAGGCTTATTAGAAATGCAGGTTTCTAGAGTCCTGTAAAAGTCTGATTAAATAAGACTTGGAAATTACACACAAACACAAAAGATATTCTGGTATTATGAAGGGGAGCCAAAAAAGCCCATTATTAGAGATGAATATACTCCATTGTAAGAGAATTGGTTTTAGTTTCCTTTTGTCTAAGGCTTGACCAATATGTAATAGCCGAGACTAGTCAACTAGTCCCTGGGAAGGCCTCTTCCTAGACGGCCAACATGGATTCCATCATATCCTTCATAACAACCTTCAGTGGCTAAGGAATATATACGATATAATGTCTGTAAAAACAAAATTGAAGTGCAGGAAAAGGATGACAGAAAAGATCTATCTTTAGCTACCACCAGAACGCCACCTATCTAAAATAAAGTGCCAGTCAATGAATGGAATGGGTAAACCAAGTTAGGTTCATAGGGGTGAGTATATCAGGTTTAGAATAAGGTACTGGAATCAGTGCCCAGAGGGGCATTGTAATGGACTGGCAAGAATCCTAGATTAAGAACAGCCTAGGAGAAGCACTTTCATCACAGCGGTCACTAGCTATTTCTGGTTGTTCAGTTCTAGGGCTGGGGTCATGCTCAGTGGTATACTGCTTGCCTGGCACATGTCAGACACTGGGTTCAATCCTCAGCACCATATAATAATAAACAAAATAAAGGTATCGTGTACATCTGTAACTAAAAAATATATATTTTTAAAAATGCAATCCTTATTTAAAAAAAATTCAGTTCTATAGTCACACCAGCTATATTTCAAGGGGTTGATAGCCACATGTTGTTAGTAGACTCATAGGTCTACAAGACGTCCATTTTTACAGGAAGTCCTATTGGGCATCGCTGTTCTAGACAAAATGTTAGAGTGTGAGTGGCACTTGGAAGAAATACTCATTAAATACATATGGATTTCACTTTTTTGTTTTGTTTTGGGAACCAGGGATTGAACTCAGGGCGCTCGGCCACTGAGCCACATCCCCAGCCCTATTTTGTATTTTATTTAGAGACAGGGTCTCACTGAGTTGCTTAGCGTCTTGCCCATGCTGAGGCTGGCTTTGAACTTGTGATCCTCCTGCCTCAGCCTCCCAAGTGCTGGGATTACAGGCGTGCGCCACCACACCCAGCCTGATTGTTCTTAATTATCTTAAATCTTATGGTGACATACTTGACAAATTCATATTGATGGAATATCTCCTTTACCTTAATCCTTCCAACTAATAATTTGGCAAAAAGCACCACTACCAACCACCTAGATGTTCCATAGTATTCTGTGTTTCAAATACAATCCTGAATTCCACTTTGTCTTAGAAAGTAAAGAATTAAAAGATATAGTCTAACTTGTTATTGTATCATGCTGACTTAAAAGCATCTGAACTTATAGGTCAACTATAAAATGTCAGAATTGTGAGAAGTGTTAAATATTCTTTATTTAATGTCATACATAAACCACACTAAAGTGCCTTTCCATAAGGAAAAGACAGCATTTGAGATACAGGGAATTCAGATTAAATTGGCATGGGCAACAAAAATATAGACACTGCTTCCTTATCTTCAACCATTGCCTTTAACAGGCCAACAAACACAAATTGAAACACCTGTGAATCATGCTTGGTTCTGAGAGAGTGAAGGGCTTTCCCCCACATTTAAACATACTCACATCCTTAGTTATATACACCTAAATATAAAACCAGTTTTGAGAGGTCATTCACCATTTTTGTGATATATTGAATATTGCTAATTAAGTCCAACCATAACTCTAAAAAGGGGAAGCAGTGATAGAACTTACTGAAGTGGGAGTATAACCAAAATATTAATTTAACTGCAAGTCAGTTTTTCTTAAATCAGGACTGTCCAACAAAAATAATTTTGTCAGTCATTCATGATCCGAATTCTGGTGTATCACATCAACTAAATTACGGTGCACATAACAAAGTCACGAGACATTTGGTAATAAATAAGGCAGTGGCTACTACTCATTAGTAGCTTTTTTGAGGTAAGCCATTAAGTCTGCCCTTTCTCCCTTCTTCTTAATGCCAGCGAAGGTCATTTTTGTTCCAGGGATGTAACTTTTGAGGTTCTCCAAATACTTCATCAGTGTATCCTCTCCCCCGTGATGCCTTTGTTCTCCTTGGCATCTGTGCAAGGGAATCCAGCAGCCTGACCTGTCTTCCGCCCAAACAGTCCATGGAAATTTGGCCCAGTCTTGTTTGCCTCCCTTTTCCACAATGTGGCACTGGGCACACTTCTGAACAAAGATCTTTTTGCCTTTCTCAACATCACCCATTTTTAATTCTGCTGCAGTTTTTACATCGAGCGTTCGCCGTTCTTTCATCGCTAGTGCAACGAAGGTTCCTGCTCAGAAGCCAGACGTCCCACTCTCTAGGAGCTGAACATTTTAAGATGAGACACAGTCATGAAAGATTGGCTGTACGGCTGGGGATGGGGAGAGGCAGAGAACTTGCCTAGCACGCAGCAAGCTCTGGGCTCTACCCTAGCACCGAGTGACTGAATTTTAAAAAAGGAAATCTCTAACTCGGCAGTTACTGCTGTGAATACTGAGACAGCTCCCCAGCCTCTCTGCTGAGGTGGGATCTGTGCTTCCAAGAGTCTGCTGACTCTGGGTCACCCGCAGCAGGCCTGGCAATGGCTGGACAGCGGATGGGAAGGCAGCCTCTGAGCTGGATTGGCACTTCTGCTGATACAGATGGTCCCCAACTGTAAAAGGTGATAAGCTTCAGCGGAGGCTGAACTCTGAATTTTGATTCTTCCTGGGCTGCTGTCATGGGATATGACACTCTTCTGATGCTGTGCAGTGACAGGAACCCACAGATCTCAAGGGTAAACCACCAACAGCCTACAGTGTACCGTGCTAAGCTATGATGTTTGGTGGTTGGATGAGTTCAGTGCATTTTGGACTGAAAACACGGGGATGCAGCCCCACTGTAAGTTTAGGAGCATCATGTACTCTGCTCCATGCTTTGGTTCAGTCACCTGAGCTCTGTGTCCTGTGGTTCACCGTCAGGTGGGTAGAGCACCTAACCTATTCAGGGGGTGATGTGACTGCGAGTTCCATCCATTCCTCAAACATTCACTGAGAGCCCCCTTGTACTTGTGCTGAGACAGCACTTGTGAAATTCAGGAGCTGGAACCCTGCATCCCCCAGGCCAAGTCCTGCAGGGGACTGATTGCTGGATACTCAGTTCACACGTGACAAGCAGCTGGGGAGGTGAGATCCCGAGGCTTCCTGGAGGAAGGAGCATCTTGGCTGACAAAGTGTTGGCCAGGGGACAATGCTTAGGGCAGGAAGAGCAGTGGCAGCCAGGGAATAGCCACATCAGGGAAGGACATGTGGGGACAAGCACATGATGGCTCTGCCTTTTCCTGAATTCAGCCTCCAGGAGATATTCATTCATTCATTCTGCCTCTACTTATCCTCATCCACCCCCTTCTCCTGTGATGATCCTCCCAAAAACACAAGTTATTTTGTATTTTTACAATACTTCATATATTTTCTATAAATAAAAACACTGGATCATTTTTCTTAACAGACTTGTTGTAAACAAGTTTCAGAGGTTTTTCTGGTGCAGTGGTGCATGCTTCTAAACTCAGCTACCGGGGAGGCTGCGGCAGAAGGGCAAGCTCCAGACCACCCCCCAGCAAATTAACCAGATTCTGTCTCAAAATTAAACAAAACGAAACAAAAAAAAAACAGAAAAAGGGCTGGGGGTGTACCTCAGTGGTAGAGGCCAGGACGTTGGAGGCCTGGGTTCAATCCTCAATACAGAAATAAATAGCAGACAAGATATATTATGACCCAAATATATGTCAGTAATATAAAAATATAAAAATGATCTATAGCTATCTCAGACATTTGATGATAAAGATTAGAGGGAAAATGAAACCAATTAGATGCCAGTTAAGTCATTTACCAAACTGAGAAATAATGCTAAAAATATTTACCATTTAGAAGTTACCTTTTTCTTTTTTTTCCTTTTGCGGTGCTGGGGATTGAACCCAGGGCCTTAGTCTTGCAAGGCAGGCACTCCACCAACTGAGCTATATCCCCAGCCCCAAGAAGTTACCATTTTTAAAATGAAAAATTAAAACATACATACAAAGCATTGGTTGCCCTGATAGTCTTGACAATTTTTCATAACAAATATTTCAGATGTGAAAACATTTCATTTTCCATTGCCCTTGGTCAAATTGTTGAGAAGGTATCCATAAGCACCTTCAACTTGGGTGTACATGTTGCTTCATACAAGCTCACTTCCTTTTTTTTTTTTTTGAAAACATTTACTCTGCTTCTCTTGATTTTTTTTCTGCTGAAATCAATGCTGTTAATGCAGATTTCAAATCGGTTTCTGATTTCCTGTCAGATTATTTCATGACATTCACATTTTCTCTTCGTGTTTCTCCTATTATTCAAAAAGAAATAGAGCCTGCAAAAAATACTAAATACTAGCATCATCCAGTGACCATTACTTGGTTCTGTTCAAATAGTGTAACACCTGGCAAGTTTAGTAGTGCTTTGCAGAATCCTGTGTTGAAATTATCAATTTAAGGACATACTTTGCTTCTAAAAGGTGTTATTTCTTGGGACATTCTTAGGATTTTTATGAAGGATATAATGCATATAAACTTACTAATATTTTAGTTGCAGGAATGACATATTTATGTGGTATTTGCATATAGTAAATATCATTCAGCCTTAGAAAGGAATGACATTTTGACACTGCTACGACATGGAGGAACCTTTATGGCATTATTATTAGTGTCCTTACTGTTGTTATTTGAGGTGCTAGGAAATGAACTCAGGGCCTCACGCATGCTGGGCAAGCACTCGTCCCCTGAGATACCTCCAGCCTAAAGACATTATGCTAACTGAAGAGGGCAGCTGTGGTATGACTGTATGATCCCATTTACATGTGATTCCTGGGGCAGGCAACCCAAATCATGGCAAAGTAGATTAGTGAGTGGCAAGGGCTGGGTAAGGGAGACTGGGGAGTTAGTGTTTAATGGGGACAGAATTTTGGTGTAGGAAGATGAAATTCTGGAGGTGGGTGGGGGTGATGGTTGCATGACAATATGAAAGTACTGAAGGCCACCGAGTTAACCATTACACCTACGATGACTAAGAACATACATTCTATATACCACCTTTTTTTTGAGCCAGGGTTTCCTTATGCTTCCCAGGCTGGCCTTGAATTCCTGGGATTCCATCATCCTCCTGCCTTAGCCTCCTTAGTAGCTGGGGTATGCACTGATCACTATACCACTGGAAAGTGACATTTGAGGAGGGATGGAGGGGATGGGAAGTAGAACACAACAGGCTTTATTACCCTATATAGATGTACGATTACACTCCTGGTGTGACTCAGCACCATGTATGGCCAGAGGAATGAGAAGTTATGCTCCATTTGGGTACAATATGCCAAAATGCATTCTACTGTCAGTATAATCAGTTACAACAAATAAAAAATTGCTATATAAAAAAAGAAAGGGGCTGGGGTTGTAGCTCAGTGGTAGAGTATTTGCCTATCATGTGTGAGGCACTGGGTTCGATCCTCAGCACCACATAAAAGTAAATAAATAAAATTTTAGAAAAAAAGAGGAAATTTTAATGTACTCTGCAACTTGGATGGACTTTGAAAACATACTAACTGAAATAAGCTAGTCACAGACGGACAAATATTATATGATTCTACTTGAGAGGTACTTAAAATAGGCAAATTCATAGAGACAAAATAAAAAAAGAAGTTGCTAGGATTGGGAGCAGGAGGGAATGAGGAATTGTTTAATGGGTACAAGTTTATATTGGAAATATAAGTTTTGAGTATGCATAGTAGTTACGGTTATATAACACTATGACTGCAGTTAATATCATATTGTATATATATAGCTAAATTGTATATTTATAGTTAAAATGACAAATATTGTGTATCCCTGCCACAGTTTTTAAAATTAAACTGTGGTGATGTTTGCACATCTCTGTGTATACTGCAAGTATTGAATTGTACAATCTATAAACAAATTGTATGGTATGTAGATTACATTTCAATAAAACTATACAAAAAATACAAAAAAAAGTGATACTTGAGCCAAGACTGGATGGAGGTGAGGGAGAAAGCCAAAAGCATAAATGGAGAGAAGTGTTGCAGGCAGGAAGCAGCAGGGAACCTGGGGAGGGACAGGCTGGCCATCTTCAAACAGTAGAGGTCAATATGGCCAGAATACATTGAGCAAGGAAGACAGTTGGAGGAGATGAGGCAGAAGCAAGAGGAAAGGAGGGTAGATTTGTGTGAGAATTTGCTTCAAAATGAACAAGAAACTGTTGCTGGATTTTGATCATCAGAGTGACAAGGTCTGAATTATATTTTGCAATGTCCCCTCTTTTTTCTGTATGAGGCTGTTGCCGTAGGCTGGAGCAAGAAGGTGGTAGTCGATTATAGAGTGGCAATGGCAAAGTCTGAAGTGGTAGAGCAAAAAGCATTTGTTGACAAATTGAATGTGAGAGCAGGCGACAGTCAGAGATGACCTAATGATTTTTGGTCTGAGCCAGGCAAGGTGGTGCACAGCTGAAATCCAAGAGATTCAGGAAGCTGAGGCAGAAGGATTGCAAATTCAAGGCCAACATTGCCAACTTAATGAGACCCTGTCTCAAAATAAAAAACAGAAGAGGGATGGTGTTGTAGCTTAGTGGTAGAGCACTTGCCTGGCATATGTGAGGCATAGGGTTCAATTCTCAGCATCGCATATAAATAAAAAGAAAATAAAGATCCACCAACAACTAAAAAACTATTTAAAAAAGAAAAAGGAAGGATTGGGGATATAGCTCAGTGGTAAAGCACTGTGGGTTCAATCCTCAGTGCCAAAGGGGGAAAATTATTTTTGGTCTGAAAACTAAAAAATGATCATCACTGGCAAGAACAAGAAGGATGGTGGGAGAAATTGGGAAGGAAGGCCAGGAGTTTAGGGTCAGACATTCCCTTTTTCACACATTCAAGTGGGGATGGGGAAGGGGAGTGAGAGTGGAGTTCAAGGGAGAGATGGGTTGAAGACACAAATTTGAGACCCCTCAGCACATGAATATTTAAAGCCATGAACCTCAAGGGGGTCATGAAGGGAATGAGTGTAGATACAATGACATCCAGGACTGATCCTGAGGCCTAGAGGTCAGGGACAAGAAGAGAAACCAGCAAAGGAAATAGATAACAAGCAACCCAGGAAGGAGGAAGGAAGCTGGGACAGAGGGTCTGGTGTCAGGGCAACCAAGAAGACAGTGTTTTAAGAGGGCATGGCCAACTCTACCAATGGAGGAAGGACTGGGAAGTCAACAATGGATTAACGGTGTGTCTAGGAGGGGTGTCACTGGTGTCTTTGACAATGGGACAGGGACCAAAACTGTGCTTGGTACACTATTTAGCAGACCATGAATGAATATTTATTGACTGTTTTCAGTGAAAGGCTGATTTCAATACCTGCCAACTGACCTGTTCTGGTTCTACTTCCTCCAATCCAAGAACACTCTCATTCTAAAATGCCTCACTTACATTTTCAATGCAAATCATGCTGGGATGAGTATATGGAGAGTTGCATGTATAAAGATCTCTTCATGGCATTGATTCTAAAAGGGAAAAATGGGAAATAATTCGAATATTTGACAACAGAAAATTGGATGTGGCAGTTAAAATGCATCTAAAGAAAACACCATGTAGCCATTAAAAATAGTGGTAGAGACTATTGAGAAATAACTGTTGGGTATACTTTTGCTGTGCTGTGGATTAAACCCAGGGCCTTGTGCTTGGGAGGCAAGTACTCTACCAACTGAGCTATATTCCCAGCCTGAGAAATTACTGTTTTTATATAAGTATTTTAATTTATATTGCTAAATGAACAAGCTGAACAGTATGTATGTTAGGAACCAATTTAGCAGGCTGGGGTTGTGGCTCAGTGGTAGAGCACTTGCCTGGCATGTGTGAAGCACTGGGTTTGATTTTCAACACCACATATAAAAAAATGAATAAAATACAGGTCTATCAACATCTAAAAAATTAAACAAACAAACAAAAAGAACCAATTTACCAATGGGTGTGGTAGTGCATGCCTGTAATTCCTGTGGCTTGGGAGGCTGAGGCAGGAGGATTGTGAGTTTGAAGCCAGCCTCACCAAAAAGCAAGGTGCTAAGCAAGTCAGTGAGACCCTGTCTCTAAAAATACAAAATAAGGCTGGGGATGTGGCTCAGTGATGGAGTGCCCCTGAGTTCAATCCCCAGTACCCCTACCCACCCAATAAAAGAACCAATTTACTGGGCCGGGGTTGTAGTTCAGTAGTGGAACATTTGCTGCCTAGCATGTGTGAGGCACTGGGTTCGATCCTCAGCACCACATAAAAATAAATATATAAAATAAAAGTCCATCGACAACTAAAAAACGTTTTAAAAGGAACAAACAAAAAGAGCACCAATTTACCAGACGGGTGTGGCCGCACATGCTAGGGCCCTCCAATGCGTTTTTTGGTTTTGTTTTGTTTTTTGTATTTTATTTAGAGACAGGGTCTCAGTGTCTCGCTGAGTTCTTTAGGGGATAGCTTGAACTTGCAATCCTCCTGCCTCAGACTAGGATTACAGGCACCTGCCTCTTCACCTGATTGGCCAGGACTGCCCTGTCCATCTCCTTTATCTTCAATTTTTTGGTCTATCCCAACTTTATCACCCACTAATAAACTAAATAATTTACTCTTTATTATAATTTATTATCAACCGTCTCCTCTTGCCTAACCCCCCCAACATAATCTCCATGAGGGCAGATATTAATTTTGTTCACTGATGAATTCCCTGCACCCAGAATAGTGCCTGAAACACGGTGGCAGTTCATTAACTATCCGTTGCATGCATGAATGATCACCGTCGTGTACTATTGCTTTTCGGCAGGTACTGGGGATGAAAGCCCACGTTCGCGGCCCTTTAAACATTTCAGACAGGGTCGCTGAATCGGTCAGGCTGGCCTCGAACTCGCATCCTCCTGTTTTAGTATGTACCAGAAACCTAAACTCCAATGCAGCAAAAAAAATCTCCGGGAGTCTCCGTGCCCCTGGAATGAAGTTGACAAATTTGGCGCGGCAGTCCCCTTAGTCCCACCCACTCCTCCAGTTTCCAAAACAGCTACTTCCCACCCCCCACGCCCGCGCCCGCGCCCGCGCCCGCACCGGGCACGCGCCGCTCGCTCCCGCCGCCACTAGGCGACGCCCCACCCAACACAGCGCCCGAGCCCAAACACAAGTTCCACGTGACCCGCGTCGCACCCGGTGGGCGTCACGTGACGGACTCAATTTTCCTCCAATGGCTGGGCAAGTTGTGGGGAATCTACCTAGGACCTGGCCCGAGGCGTCGATCACCCCGCTCTCCCGCCAGCCAAACGGGCCGGCCCCCAGCTTCCACTTGCGCGGCGGAGTCTCTCCAGGGCACTCTCTTAAATTGGCTTCGGAGGACCCAGGCCTGCGCCGCAGTCAGTCCCGGAAGTGACCTCTCCCAGAGGGGCCGGAAGTGGCAGTGGAGGGAGGGAAGATGGCGGAGGTGGTGAGTCCGGTGCCCGGGGCGGGGCGGAGGGAGCCAGGGGAGGTGGGTAGAGCCCGAGGCCCCCCAGTAGCCGACCCTGGCGCCGCGCTGTCTCCCCAGGGGGAGATAATCGAGGGCTGCCGCCTACCCGTGCTGCGGCGGAACCAGGACAACGAAGATGAGTGGCGTGAGTGACGTCGGGGGGCGGGGCCAAGGAACCTGAGGGCGAGGGGCGGGAGGGAGTCAACCGAACCCCCGGGATGGGGAGGGGCCTCTGAATCCTGGGGCGGGCGGGGCAAAGATACTCCGAGGGAGGGGCGTGGCTTCTAGCCGCTCCGAGATGGACAGGGCGTGGCTTGGAGAGGGGGTGACACTTGGTGACTGAAGAGGGTTTGGGTGAGAGCTTGTAAACGGTGAGGCATAGGGGTCCGGCCTGGGGGTGGGGTTCAGGTCGTAGAAGGGTGGAGCCTCATGGTCTGAGACCCCTGCCTGTGTTGTTCTCATAGCCCTGGCCGAGATCTTGAGCGTGAAGGACATCAGTGGCCGGAAGCTTTTCTACGTCCATTATATTGACTGTGAGTTCTGGGCCTGGGTGAGGTGGGGCTGCAGGGGTAGCGTGGGGGGGCAATCTCTGGCATTCCTTCCTGAGCCATTCCCACTGCTGCAGTCAACAAACGCCTGGATGAATGGGTGACCCACGAGCGTCTGGACCTGAAGAAGATCCAGTTCCCCAAGAAAGAGGCCAAGACTCCCACCAAGAACGGACTTCCTGGGTCCCGCCCCGGCTCTCCGGAGAGAGAGGTGGTGAGTAGGTCCCTGCTTCACCTTTTCTCTCCTGCCTCCTCCTTCTCTCATCTCTTGGCCTCAGGGGCTCCTGGATGGGCAGGAGGCAGCACCCTTCCTCCTTGACTTCAACTTGCAAAGAATGGGGGCCAAATTGCAGATGTAGCTTCCAGAGTCCAGTGACTATTCTTGTGTCCTTGAGAAGGCAGAGGGTGGGGTTTGATCACTCCATGCTGAGGGGCCCTTCCCCTTTGCCATCCCACCACCATACCCACCCCAGAGGAAGACCCTGGACCTATTTCTACAGCCGGCCTCCGCCCAGGCCAGCGGGAAGACCTTGCCAATCCCGGTCCAGATCACACTCCGCTTCAACCTGCCCAAGGAGCGGGAGGCCATTCCCGGTGGCGAGCCCGACCAGCCGCTCTCCTCCAGCTCCTGCCTGCAACCCAACCACCGCTCAACGGTACCCTCAGCAATTCCAGGGACCTTGCTTTCTTCTCAGGTCCCACCTTCTCTACCTTCTGACCCACCTTTCTTGGTTTCTCTCTGCAGAAACGGAAGGTGGAGGTGGTTTCCCCAGCAACTCCAGTGCCCAGCGAGACAGCCCCGGCTTCAGTTTTTCCCCAGGTGAGTCCCATACCATCTCTTCTCCTCTCTTCTGTTCTTTGGCAGCCTCCTTTACGCTTATCTCACAATCACCCCTTCTATTCCTACCATCTCATCTGCAGAATGGATCAGCCCGTAGGGCAGTGGCAGCTCAGCCAGGACGGAAGCGAAAATCGAATTGCTTGGGCACTGATGAGGTGGGTCTGTGGAGCAGCACAAGAGGGAAGCTAGGTGAAAAGAAGGGGACATAGGGTGGATTTTAGTCAGGGATTAGTATAAAAGTAAATGAGGAAGCCGGGCGTGGTGGCGCACATCTGTAATCCAAGCGACTTGGGAGGCTGAGTCAGGAGGATCTCGAGTTCAAAGCCAGCCTCAGCAACTTAGTGAGGCCCTAAGCAACTCAGTGAGACCCTGTCTCTAAATGAAATACAAGATAGGGCTGGGGATGTGGCTCAGTGGCTGAGTGCCCCTGAGTTCAATCCCTGGTTCCAAAAAAAAAAAGTAAATGAGGGGGCTGGGGTTGTGGCTCAGTGGTAGAGCACTTGCCTGATGTGTGAAGCATTGGGTTCAATTCTTAGCACCACATATAAATAAATAAAGATAAAGGTTCATTTCAACTTAATAAAAAAAAGTAAATGAGGGCTGATTCACAGCGAGAGTGGTGGTGGGATTAGGAGCCAGGCAGAGCATGGTTCAGATTAGTCATTGAGTGATCTTTTCCAACTTGTCAGTTTCTTAGTTTAGGTTTTATTATTCTGGAAAGTGGGGATTATGATACTTTCCTCATAGTGTTATTAGCCTTGAAGGAGGAAACCTGCCGCAGGGCTGTAGTGTCCGGTTGAGCTATCTCCTGTAACTTGGCATCTTCCACTGGCCCTGGGCAGGACTCCCAGGACAGCTCAGATGGAATACCTTCGGCACCACGCATGACTGGCAGCCTGGTGTCTGATCGAAGCCACGACGATATTGTCACCCGGATGAAGAACATTGAGTGCATCGAACTGGGCCGGCACCGCCTTAAGCCGTGGTACTTCTCCCCGTACCCACAGGAGCTCACCACCCTGCCTGTCCTCTATCTGTGTGAGTTCTGCCTCAAGTATGGACGTAGCCTCAAGTGTCTGCAGCGTCACTTGGTAAGAGGGGTCCCAGGAAGCTGTCCTCCTAGTGCACCCACACCTTAAACCTTGCCCCTGATCCTCCTCTCTCCCTCAGACCAAGTGTGACCTTCGACACCCTCCAGGCAATGAGATTTACCGCAAGGGTACCATCTCCTTTTTTGAGATTGACGGACGGAAGAACAAGGTCAGTGGCTGGGGCAGTGGAAGCAGCTCCCTCTCACTTTCCCTGCTCAGGAAAACACTGACCAGTCTGGCCAACAGGTCATTTCAGCCATTTTTATTGAATTCCTACTGTACAGCAGGCAGGTGCGAGGGAAACATGGATGACCAGGAATTGACAAAATCTGTTCTCTTGAGAGTCCATGGTCTGTGGCAGAGATAGATTTGCTAGTAGCTACTCAGTTCCAAATGTGTTAAGTGTCATGAAACACAAGGGGGGTTAGCAGGGTCCAAAGGAAGTGGCTGTCAAAGCTTCACAGAGATGGCCTTTGAGCCCTGACATGAAGGGGAGGTGGGTAAGAGAATTCCAAGTAGTGAGGATCTGAGGGGCAGGCACAGGCCTACAAGAGTAGTGTGCCTGGTAGGCAAAGGCCAGTCTGGTTTACAGGCAGAGGAGAGGAAATGAGGCAAGGTTGTTAGAAGGAACAGAGCTCAGGAGACAGGGACAAGGTCAGTGGGGTGGCATGGGGGCACAGCAGATTTGAGTCTGTGTCAGTGGGGAAGCAGGAGAAACTTGGGAGACTGCTGAGACTCAGCTGGTGGGGGAGCTCTGGCTGGGGTGCGGGCAGCTTGAGAGGAAGGTACTGCACTAAGCGCCATTCTTCGTTGTTAAGTACAAACCTGGGCATCCAAGAAGCAGGTGGTCAGAAAGCTTGGGTGAATCTCCTGCTGAAAGTGTGCAGCTGAAGCAGCAAGGTTCATTTTTTGTTGGGGGAACCCCTGAGGCTGCTTTTCTGTTACATGTCAGGATTCCTTATCTCTATCATAGAACAGTATGTCAGTTCCCAACAGGTGTGACTGCAGGTTAGAGTGTTAAGGCTTTGACAGCCAGATTCTCAAGACTTGCCACACGAGCATAGCTTCCCTCATGAGCCTCGGTTCACGTCTGACTTCAGAGATATGTCATTGTTGATAGTTAAGTAGAGCAGGGTGCAGTGTAGGCCCCCAGGCCAAGCTTAGGTGGAGGAGGTACAGGAAGCAGGGGGAACCTGTCCAGCCTGCCAGGGAGGCAGGTGGTCAGATGCTGGGATGGAGCCAGTACACAGGCTCCAGGACACCAAGTGGCCCTGCCTAAGCAGCAAGGAGGGCCTGACTGGTGAGTGGGTCAGGCCCCAGGGAGTGATGTTTATCACCTATCTGCCTGGAACATAGTACAGAGAAGCTCTCCAGAGGGGTGACAGGTCTTCTCCTTTGCAGAGTTACTCCCAGAATCTCTGTCTTTTGGCCAAGTGTTTCCTCGACCACAAGACATTGTACTATGACACAGACCCTTTCCTCTTCTACGTCATGACAGAGTACGACTGCAAGGGCTTCCACATTGTGGGCTACTTCTCCAAGGTCAGTTCTCACCTATGCTGTCTCACAGCTCTGCCCTGAGCTGGGTCCCTCCTTTCACTCCTGCTTCTCTGTAACAGGAAAAAGAGTCCACAGAAGACTACAATGTGGCCTGCATCCTCACCCTGCCTCCCTACCAGCGCCGGGGCTATGGCAAGCTGCTGATTGAGTTCAGTGAGTATGTGTGCTGCCCAGCTGGGGCTGGGGCTGCAGGCAGGCCCAGGCCTGTTGTCAGTGCACCTCAGTGGTGCCTCACCTGCAAATGTGCCAGACTGCTGCAATTCTCAACCCTGGCTATGCAGCCCAGTCACCAGGGAAGCCAGCCAGAAATAAGGTGGACCTCTGCCAAGGTCCTCTCCCTTCTCAGGGTAACTGCCCTGCTCTCTGGGAGTAGGTTTTCAGCCCCCACTGTTCCTTGGCTACAGTTTTAAATACCACCCTTCCTTCCCAAATCTGTTTCATCTGCTCCTGCCCAGGGCCCTGGAAAACTTAGTGAGCTCCTCTTGCTCATCTGTCTGGGCCTGTGCCACCATTACAGGTTCTTGGGTAAGAACTAGTAATGTCCCCAGGTATCCACTGAGCCTTAAAGGCAGTAGGTATTTAAGAAGTGGTTAACTCACCAAACTGATGTAAACAGACTTGAGCCCTGCTCTTTTATTCCTAGATCAGTCCCTTAAAGCCCAGAAGGAACTTTGCCCCTCTTTATACATAGGCCCTTCAGTACCCTGCAATCTTGAGATCACCTTCTGCTTTCTGACCTCTTCCCCCACCCCCATTCCATTCACCTCACCATTCTTAGAACTCTTGGGATAACCAAGACAGGGAGGAAGCCTTAGGGTCTTTGGTGAAGACACAGAGGCCTTCCCTGACCACAGTCATGGTCTATCTAAAAAATTTTATTGGTCAAATAGTATCAGGATGGGGTCACATCCTCAGGAAACTCAGCCTACTAGAGCAGGTGGATCCTTAAAGAAATTAGTAAATTCTTCTGGGGAGATGGGATGTGAACAGGGTCATCAAGATGTTTAATTTCTGCCCAGCAGGGCAATAGAAGCACCATTCCAGGCAGCTCAAAGAGTGGGTGATGTTCCCTGTAGTTGCACAGGTGAGCATAGACTGCAGGGCCTCCATCAGGACTCTGCATGCAGTGTGGACCCAGCAGAGTTGAACAGGAATCCAAGTGTGCCCTCTCCCTATTGCTTTCTCTCTGGACACCAGCCTCTTTGTCCCTCTTACCATAGGGTGCTTGGCTAAAGTCATAAGAGATTGGGCAAGAAGATGAGACTGGCCAGTAAAGATGTAGCAAGGGCAGGAAAGGCCAAGATTTGTTTTGAGGCCAATTGTAGCTAAAGGTGAAGGAGGGCTTCAGGGCCTTGACAGGAGGTAATGAAAAAGCTGAAGTGCTGAGGCCACACTACTCTGCAGGGACTGAGGGTCTTGCCAGGAACTGCTTGGCTCCAGCAGCCAGCACAAATAGGAGGGAAAGGGCCACTTCAGAGGGCAGCCACCTTGCTCTGAAGAATGTCCATGCACCCTAATGTCATCCAGCCAAGCCAAACTGGTCTTAGAATAGGTCACACTCCCAAGGTCACAGCTAGGGAACTGAGGGCATGGAGAGTTTAGGCATCCTTAGGCTTAGGTCAGAGATGAGGGTCTTAGCTCCTTGCATGCCAAGAAACAGGCTTGGATGACAAAGGAAAACCAATGGCGTTTTTTCTCCATAAGCCATTTTCTCTGTGTTCCCCCACCTGTAAGCCTTCACTGGCTCCTGAGCACCTCTCTGCTGTAGCTGTTCTCGGTGCCCTTAGCCACAAGGAAAGAGTGAATACTCAGACCTTTAAGAGGGAATTGAGACAGAGCAGACAACTATCAAGTGTTAGGGACAGGATGGGATCTAGGTAGCTTGACTTTGCAGTCTCTGTTCCTATATACTGCTTGTGTGGATTTATGACCACTTACCACCCTCTCCTGCTCTATTGCTTTAGGCTATGAACTCTCCAAAGTAGAAGGAAAGACAGGAACCCCGGAGAAGCCCCTCTCAGATCTTGGCCTCCTGTCCTATCGAAGTTACTGGTCACAGACTATACTGGAAATCCTGATGGGGCTGAAGTCAGAAAGTGGGGAGAGGCCACAGATCACCATCAAGTGAGCAGGGCTCTGCCCACCTGGGGTGCATGGCATGGCTTATCTGTTCTTGGGGAGAGAGGAAAGCCCTCGGGGGAACTGACCTTTACCCTCCCACAGTGAGATCAGTGAAATCACCAGCATCAAGAAAGAGGATGTCATCTCCACCCTACAGTATCTCAACCTCATCAACTACTACAAGGTATGCCAGGGGCAGACAGGTGAGTAGGGTACTGAGGGCAGGCCTTGCATGGGCTGACCACCTGCTGGACCCATCTCCTGCCCAGGGCCAGTACATCCTCACTTTGTCAGAGGACATCGTGGATGGACACGAACGGGCTATGCTCAAGCGACTCCTTCGAATTGACTCCAAGTGTCTGCACTTCACTCCAAAGGACTGGAGCAAGAGAGGGAAGTGGTGACCAGGCACTGCCTATACCAGTGCCAACAGAACTGGCAGAACTGGGGCTGACAACCCATTCTACCCCCATTGGGGCTCTGAAGAGGCATGCCAAGGGAGACAACACTGAGGACAGCTCCAAGAGGGGCTAGGCCTGGGAGGGGTCAGCTGGTGGACAGCACCAATGTGAGCTCAAGGCTCAGGCCAACTCCAAGGTCAGCTGGCTACAGGCCCAGGCCTGCTCTGAACCAGGGACCAGAGCCAGGTAGTTGTGTACAGTGAGATGGGGGTGGGGGCACTGTACAGAGGGCTGGTGATTGTAAAAATTCCTTTTGTAAAGTAGGCGCTGGGGGTGTGGTGGGTACTGGCTGCAAAAATTCTGATCTTTCTTGCCCCCAGCAATAAATTGTTTCTATAGGCCAGAGCCACCAGAGGTTCTTGTGGGAGTGGGACCCATGCTGGAGTAGGGGCACCAAGGTACCCAGAGACTCACAGGTACTGTGAAGAGCTCATTTATTGGAATGATGGACTCGCTGGCTCCAAAGTGAAGAGCCGGTTTACTGGTGTGAAGGGATCAGTGGCTTTCAATTTCAAGTTCTGGTTCTCAGTCCTCAGGCACCTGTGCGTGAATCTGCAACAGGAGTCACCTCTACTATGGGGTTTCTAATATAGTGTCCGAATGGCCTACATATGTGGGGAGGGACCTAGCTCTTCCGAATGATACCCGCTTCTAGAAAAGCCAGTGGTGGGGAAGCCATGCTTCCCACACTATCCAGACGAATTCTCCAGAGCCAGGCTCCATTGGCCCTATGGTGCTCCCCAACCCTAAAACTCCAATCCCCTAAGGGCAAGATTGGGGTTGGGACAAAGGAGAGGAAGATGGTTTACTCACCGCTTCAGCGAGGCTGGGCCAAGCGAGGGCCCCACGCATTTTGGCATCCGGGCCAGGGGCGGTCTCCAGGCCCCACAAGGTGAAGCTGCTGAAGCTGCCAGTGGCTCCGATAAATCGGTCCTGGGAAAGGGGCCAGGCTCAGCATTGGGGACGCCGCTCCTGCCCACACCCCCTGCAACCCTATCCCTGTGCTTACGAAGTCCCGCTCCAGCGACTCCGGGGCTTCCACCAGCTCCTGCTCGTCTTCCTCGCCGACGCTCTCTGAGCTCCCGGAGAAGTCCTGCTTCCCCTTCTGCCTCTCTCCCGTCTCCTCCGTCACCATCACGTATCCCGTGAAGCCGGGCGGCACAGCCGCCTCTTCGCCCCGTAGGCTGCGGCCCCGAAACGACACCTGTAGTCCTGCAGGAGGGGAGCGCGGGACCTGGGTCAGAACCTCCCGCCACCTCCGGAGGACTCCGCTCCCCAGGAACCCTGGCGGGTGCGGGGACTGCCGGGAACGCGGTCCAGCTGCCAGGCTCACCGTCCGGGCCCCGGCGGACCGCGGGCGTGAAGAAGCGCCCCACGGGGGCGGGCCCGTTCACCAGGACTTCGCAGGGCAGGAGGTGCAGCGTGGCTGGGGCGGCGTCGCGCAGCGTGATGGGGCGCAGGTGGACCCGTTGCTTCTCCGCTACCACCTCTCCGCGGCTCTCCATCCTCCCGCGCCGCAGGGGGCCGAGGGCAAACTGGCGCGGGAAGCGCGCGGGGCCTGTCGGGAGGTGGGGCGCGGTGGGCGCGGGGCCTCATGGGAAGCGTAGTCTTTCCGCTCTGCAAGCCCCGCCTCCCGCGGCAAATTAACTGCTTGCGCGCATTGCAGAAACCTATGATGATTTCCCAAAGTGCTCTTTTATGTAAGTTGACAGGTTGTTTATTTTTAATTGACTGGGGACGTTAACCCTTTGTTAAATGCATTGAAGATATTTTTTTCCGAATTTGTGGTTTGGCTTGCAAACCATTGGGTAGAGGTGATACTCTTCAGAAGAGTTTTGTAGTTAGACTTACCGACATTTTTTCATTGTGTTCCCTTTCCTAAAGTTTGTTCAGATACCCAACTTAGATATATTTTGTCATGTTCCCCCATAAAACAAACACCTACAAAATTTGAAATCTGGATTAAAATTTCATCAATTTATATTTGAAAAAAAAAAACACTCAGATATCCAGGTGTTGTGTTGATGTTGGTTTATATGTTTTAGTTGTTTTTTTTTTTTTTAACCAGGAACATCATAAATAATTTTTTGTTTTTTCTAATAGTTTTTATTTTACTGGGCTCCCCAGAAACGTTCTCTTTCAAATAGTAATAATTTTGCCCCTTCATTGCAGCTTGTAACTTGTTTTCTTTTGGTATTTGCCTTGGTATTTAGTTGGACATAAACAATTTCACAGAACATTAACATGGGACAAGATCATTCTGTGACCCACGGGGTCAAGACACAAGTAAAAGGACCCCATAATCATTTCTGAACATTGGCAAAATATGAGCATTGTCCAAATTGCAAAATAATGAAATTCCCTCTTTTCTTTATAATATGGGGTCTGTTATTTACAGGGGAAGGGTGCTGGGATACTGCAGAGCAACCCAGGGGCACTCTGCTACTGAGCTACTTCCCTGGCCCTTTTATTTTGAGAAAGGGTCTGGCTAGTCTTGAACTTGTAATCCTCCTGTCTCAGCTCCTCAGTAGCTGGGATTACAGGTGTGTGATAATGGTGCCCAGGTGACTCTTACTTCTTTTTAAAGCACAACAGTAGGGATGGGGACATAGCTCAGTTGGTAGAGTGCCTGCCTCACAAGCGGCATAAGCCCTGGGTTCTAATCCCTGGCACTACAAAAAAAAAAAAAAAGTGACTTAAAGTACAATACTAGACTCCAGTTAGTCTTCCCTCCTTCTACTTAAAATGTGAGGATATCCCATCATATGGGAGAGCCCCACTTGTTTGATTGTTTTCGTTTGTTTGTGCTGGGGATTGAACCCAGGGGCCACATCCCCAGCCCTTATTATATTTTATTTTGAGACGGGGTCTCACTAAATTGCTGAGGCTGGCTTTGAACTTTTGATCCTCCTGCCTCAGTCTCCTCAATTGGGATTATTGGCAGGCACCACTGGGCCTGGCTTGAGAAAGCTCCACTAGTGACAGCATCCAATCTGAAGAAAAGTCCCTACTTCCCTCAGCCCTTCCCCAAATCACTGGTCACAAACACATCACATATGTCCTCCCTGACATCCTAAGGCATGTACCTTAAGGTATATTGTGCTAGGAATGTACTGTCAAATTATCATTTTGTGCTTTTTAATTTTTATATGTATTTTTGGTGCTGGGGATGGAACCCAGGGCCTCATGCATGCTGAGCAGGATTCTACCATTCAGCTACACCTCTCCAGCCTCCAAATTACTGTTTTTAAGTCACTTGAAATAATTGTCTCTGTGATTATGCCATCAACTGGATCCTTAGTTAGGATCACTAATTTTATTTTGCTTTTGACTTTGAAAGATAGTTGTTTTAAATTTCACTTTTGTTTTATAAATACATGATTAAATACATGCTTCTGAAGTCAAATCTTCAAAGATATATTTAGAGGAAATTAGTGGCTTCTTGTTTCTTCCACCTTATTCTCTCCTGCCATAAGTAATCTTTAAAAATATTTAGATTATCTTCCTATTATTGACTCTTTTAAAGTGTAAACATAACTCTGTATATTGAATTCAACTTTTTAATATTCTGTTGAAGATTTTTGCACTTAGGTTCACAAGAGAAGTCAATATGTAGTTTTCCCTTCTTGTAATTTCTTTATCTTGTTTTGAGATTAAGGGCATGTTGGCCTCATAGGATGGGTTAGGAAGTATTTCCTCTGCTTCTAGTTCCTGGAAGAGATTGTAGAGAATTGTCATTTCTTTCTTAAATGTTTTTGTTTCGTTTTGTTTTTTTACTAGGAACTAGAAGCAGAAGAAATACTTCCTAGCCTTTCCACTGGGCCTGGCACCTTCTTTTTTGGGAATTTATTAATTATTGATTGAATTTCTTTAATAGATAAAAGCCTATTCAGATTCTGTATTTCTCTTGTGTAAGTTTTAGTACTTTATATTGTTCAAGGAATTGATCCATATCATTTATCAAATTCACAAGCATGGAATTGTTTGTTTAATGTCTTTTTTCCTTAATTATTCTGTAGTTGTGTATGGACAGCATGCCTTTATTTCATTTGTTTATTTTTATGCGGTGGTAAGGATCAAACCCAGTGCTAGGCAAGCGCTCTGCCACTGAACTACAGCCCCAGCCCTAATGTCCTTTTAAATGTCCATGTGATCCATAACAGTGACCCCTCTTTCATTTCTAATATTAGTAATTCATATTTTTCCCCTTTTAAAATTGATTAACTTGAGTAGAGATCTTTCAATTTTAGTGACCTGTTCATAGAACCAGTTTTCAGTTTTGTGGATTTTTCTTTTAATTTTCTAAAGTCTGCAAAGTGCAATATCAAAGAGCACTGCTTAGCATGCACCCTAGGTGTGATGCAGAAAATAAATAAGCATCTTGTAAGGAGCTATTTTGAGACTATGGAAAGAGCCTGTTTCTTATGGTGCTTTTGCCTATTTATCTGAGCAGTCATTGATGATTCTTGCCTGAAACAGTTATTGCTATGATATTTGTCTGATGGTGATTTTCTATTTCTATCATTCCTTCTACATTTATTAGTTGATGTTTGAGAGTTGTCCCTTCTCCCTTATTTATTTGTTCAGCTACTTATTTATGTGACTGAGGTTATAGCTCAATGGTAGAACACTTGCCTAGCATGTGTGAGGCCCTGGGTTTGATTCCTAGTACTGCCAAAAAAAAAAAAGAGCTACTTATTTACATCAACATGGGTATGTGGATAGTTATACTATTGGTTTTAATTTATTATTGTCACTTTTTTTGTTGCTTCAATGTTGCTGCCCTGGTACATTCAACATGCTCCCTGATTTAAAAAATTTGTATATAATTCATATAGCATAAAGTTATCCACATTAAAGTATAAAATGTAGTCATTTTAGCATATTCACAAGACTGTGAGATCATCACAACTGTCCGATTCCAATTATTTTCACTGCTTCAAAGGGAAATGTCATGTCCATTACCATTCACTTCCTGGCCTCTGGCAACCATTAATTTACTTTCTTTATGGATTTGCCTGTTCTGGACATTTCATATAAATGGAAACATATAGTACATGACCTTTTGTGTCTGGCTTCTTTGGTCACTTAGCATAATATTTTAAGGATCCACGTGGAATCTATCAGTATTTTACTTTTCAGTACTGGGGATTTCAGGTAACTTTTTTTTTGTGGTGCTGGGGATTGAACCCAGAGCCTTGTGCATGCAGAGCAGATACTCTACCATCTGACCTATATCCCCAGCCCAAGTACTGGTTGTTTAATCCAGGGGTGCTCTATCGCTGAGCTACATCCCTAGCCCTTTTTATTTATTTATTTGAGACAGGGTCTCACTGAGTTGCCCAGGCTGGCTTTGAACTTGTGATCCTCCCACCTCAGCTTCCAGAGTAGCTGGGATTAAAAGCATGTGCCACCACACCTGGCTCTTTTATTCTTTTTTGTGGTTATGAATAACGTTATATTGTATGGATACACCACATTTTGTTTATCCATTAATCCACTGACGTACTTCGAGTTGTGCTGTGGTTTAAATGTGTCTCTCCAAAACTCATGTTAAAACGTGATCCCCAGTGCAGCAGTATTAACAGGTGGGCCTTTGAGAAATGATCAGCCTTGAGGGCTCTGCCCTCATGAATGCAATTCGAAACTTTACAGAAGAGCTGGAGGGAACTAGTTAGACCCCACTTAGCTCACTTAGCTCTTCTGTCCTATGCCACATGAAAGAACAGCAAGGCACCAACCTGGAAGTAGAGACCAGGCTCCACCAACCCTGAAACTGCTGCACCTTGATCTTGGACTTCCAGCCTCCAGACTGCAAGAAATAAATTTCAACTGGACTGGTGGCATGTACCTTTCGTCCAGTGACTTGGGAGGCTGAGGCAGGAGGATCACAAGTTTGAGGCCAGCCTGGGCAACTTCTCAAAATTAAAAAATTAAAATTAAAAATTAAAAGAGCTGTGTATGTAGCTCAGTGTCAGAGTGCCCCTGGGTTCAATCCCTACTACCTAAAAAGCAAAAATAAAAACAAATTTTAGTTGTTTACAAATTACCCACTGTATGGTATTTTGCAATAGCAGCACAAATGAACTGAGACTTGCTTTAGCCACTTTTGGCTATTATGAAAGGCACTATCATCAGCATTCACATAAAAGTTTTTGTGTGAACATGTTTCCAATAATTTGGGGTATGTACCTAGAGTGTGCATTAGTCAGTAAGGGCTGCAAAGCAAAAAACCACAGACTGGGTGGCTAAAACCAGAAACCTATGTTCTCACTGTTCTGGAGGCTAGACTTCCAGGATGCATGTGCCCTCAGGGCTGGTTTTTGGTGAAGCCTTTCTTCCTGGTTGGTGGATGGCCACCTTCTGGCTCTACACTCACAGGGTCTTCTCTGAGTGTGTGGCGAGAGGGAGTTCTCTGGTGCCTCTTCCTCTTATTCTAAAGGACACCATCTTTTTTGATTTAGGTCCTGCCCTTATTGACCTCGAAATATAGTCACGTTGCAGTTTAGGGCTTCGACTTTGACATGATTTGGGGGTAGAGAGACATAATTCAGTCTATAACAGGTGGAATACCTGTTATATGATAACTCTGTGTTTACATTTTTAAAGAACCACCAAATGGTTTTTTCTCAAAGTAGTTGCATTATTTTAACATTGCCACCAGCAATGAGCGGGGTCCAGATCCTCACTCGCTGTTGTCTTTTGAATCACAGCCGTTCTAGCAATTGGGAGGTGGTATACCATGGTGATTTTATTTTGTTTCCCTAATGACTAAGGGTTTTTGTTTTGTTTTGTTTTTGTTTTTGTTTTCAGTACAGGAATTAAATCCAGGGGCACTTTACCACTGAACGGCATCCCCAGTTCTTTTTATTTTTTTACTTTGAGATGTGGTCTTGCTCAGTTGCCCAGGCTGGTCTCAAATTTGTGATCCTTCTACCTCAGCCTTCTGAATGGCCGGGATTAAGGGGGTGCACCACTGTGCCCAGCATGGCTCATGATTTTGCACATTTTTAATGTGCTGATTGGACATTTGTACATCTTCTTTGAAGAAATGTCTATTCAAATAGTTCGGTCATGTCTTATTGGGTAATTTGTCTTTTTATTGTTGAATAGTAAAAGTTCTTTGTACTTTCTGGATACCAGACTCTATTATATGATTACCAAATTTTTTTTCCATTCTGGGTTTGCCTTTTTACTGTTAATAGTGTTCTTTGATGCACGATTTTTTAAAATGTGATGAAGTCTAATTCACCTAGTTTTCTTTCGTAGCTTATGCTTTTCATGTGAGGTCTAAGAAACTATTGCCAAATCCAAGGTCATCAAAATCTACCCCATCTTTTCTTCTAGGAATGTTATAGCTTTTTCTCTTACACTTAGGTCTTTGATTCACTGTGAATTAATTTTTGTATGTGGTGTGAAGTAGGAATCCAGCTGCCTTCTTTTGAACGTGAATATCCAATTGTCTAGTGCTATTAATGAGACTGTTCTTCTACCATTGAATGACCTTGATGTCCTTGTCAAAGTCAGCTGGCTACAAATGAATGTTTCTTTCTGGGTTTTAGTTTTATTGCATTGGTTTATACGCCAGTCTTCCACTGGCAGCAGTATTCTGATGACTGGGGCTTTGTAGTGAGTTGTAAAATCAGGAAGTGTGAGTTCTTTATTTGTATAGATTTCATTTTTTAGAGCAGCTTTAGTTTGACAGCAAAATTGAAAAGAAGGTGCAGATTTCCCACACACCCTCTGCCCTCACAGATACATCCTTTCCCACTGTCATCCTCCCACCCAAGCTAGGCTGTAGTCACCCCAAACTTGGGAGCAGGCGAGTTCCCACAAGGGATGGGCTCACACCATCCTGAGAAGAGGCCGGTGGGATTACAAAGAAAGGAGCAGTAAACACCAGCGTGACCAGTTCAGAGTACTGATCGGGAACCTTGAGAGCTGCAGAATGTCTTGTGATGACGGAAGGAAACTGGGTTTACACCAAGGCCTGTCCACGTGCGGACATGTGGAGTGCATGAGGGCTTAAGGAATTGGGCTCGGCTAGGGCAAGTTTCTTTCAGTGTTTTGGGCAATGACCTCGACATTTTTCTCAGTGCCTGGGAATGTCCAGCCCTGGCTTAGGCCCAAGCCTGCCAGGAAAATTCTGCAACTGGCACTGTTTCTCGATCAGAACAGGAGAAAACTGAGGGTGTCTACAGGTACATTTGTTACAAATGTACGTTGATTGACTCATCATTACCACCCAATGTCCATAGTTTATGTTGGAGTTCACTCTTGGTGAACTCATCTATGAGTTTCGACAAATTTATGACGTGTATCCAGACAGCTTTTTGTCTCTACAACAATTGCCTGAAATAATCAATTTATGAGTATATTTATTTTGGCTCACATCTTCAGAGCCTTCAGCCCGTGACTGGTTGGCCCTTCTCCTGTGTGCCCGTGGCAAGGTGGCACATCATGGTAGAAGCACCTGGCACAGAAATCTGCTTACCTCACAGTCAGGACACTGGGCGAAAAACATTTTCAAAAGATGAAGCTGATTGCTGGGGTTGTGGCTCAGTGGTAGAGCGCTTGCCTGGCACGTGTGAGGCACTGGGTTCGATCCTCAGCACCACATAAAAATAAATAAAGGTTTTAAAAAAAGATGAAGATGATAGCAGACTGTTGTCCAAACTATACAAGAACTCATAAAACTTAGCAATAAGAAGACAAAGAGTCCAATTATAAAAATGGGCAAAAGGCCTAGATGAACCCTCACCAAAGAAGGTCTACAGTAGATGGCAAGTAAGCAGATGAAAAGATGTTCAGCGTCACGTGGCATTTAGGGACTTGCAAACAAAAGCAATCAGCACCATACACCTAGCAGAATGTCTAAGATCCAAAACTCTGACATCAAATGCTGGCAAGAATCTGAAGCACGAGGAACTCTCATTCTTTGTGGTAGGATGCAAAATGACACAGCCACTTTGGCAGACAGTTTTGTGACTTTTTACAAAACTAAACATACTCTTACCCTGTGATTCACCAATTGCACTCCTTGGTATTTACTCAAATGAGATGCAAACACGTCTGTGTAAAACCTTGCATGTGGATGTTTATAGCACTTTTTATTTATAATTGTCCAAACTTGGTAGCAACCAGATGCCCTTCTGTAAGTGAATGGTTAAATTGGTACATCCGGAAGTTGGAATATTATTCAGTGCTGAAAAGAAATGAGCTATCCAGCCATGAAAAGCCATGGCTTCATATGCCTAAACGCATGGTGTAAGTGAAAGAAGCCAATGTGAAAAGGCTGCAGACTGTATGATTCCAAGTATGTGACATTTTAGAAAAGGCCAAACTGTGGAGACAGTATAAGGATCAGTAATTGCCAGTACCAGGGGGAAGGAGGGGTGCAGAGAGGGAGTAAAGAGGATTTTGGGGGAAGTGCAACTACATTGTAAGATACTACAATCCTCTTGACAGTGTTCTTTTGCAAAGCTATAAAGATTGAATCCAGGGTGTCACGAATGTTAGGCAAGCACTCAACCACTGAGTTACATCTCCTGCCCAAGTTTTTGGTTTTAATGAAGTCCACCTTCTCAGGTGTTTCCTTCATATTATCATGACTTTGGTGTAGTATCTAATGTCTTCTAGATACCCAAGGTCATCTAGACTTTCTCCTATACTGTCTTCCAGTTTTTTAGTTTTGCACTCTACATTTAGGCTTATGATCTATTTTCAGTTGATTTTTGGAGGTGTAAGGTCTGTATCTAGATACATTTTTTTGCATGTTTGTCCATTTGTCTCAGGATCTTTTGTTGAAAAGACCATCTTTGCTCCATTTGAATTGCCTTTACCCCTTTGTTAATGATCGGTGGGGCCTTTTTATGTAGGTCTATTGCTAGACCCTCTTCTGATCCATTGATCTATTTGTCTATTCTTTTGCCAATAGCACACTCTCTTGTTATACAGTAAGTCTTGAAGTTGGGTAATGCCAGTTCTTCAACTTCTTCAATATTGTGTTGTCTATTTTGGTCTTTTACATCTCTGTATAAAATTTAGAGTTAGTTTGTTAATACAAAAATAATAACTTTCTGGAAATTTTGATTGGGATTTAATTGAAGCTATACACCAATTTGGAATAGCTGACATCTTGACAATATTGAGTCTTTCTAACCATGAACATGGAATATCAATCCATTTATTAAGTTTTTCTTTGATTTCTTTCATCAGGGTTGTGTAGTTTTCTTCATATAGATCGTGCACATATTTCATCAGGTTTATACTCAAGTGTTTCATTTTGGGGAGAGATAATGTAAATGACATTGTTTTCAATTTCAAATTCTACTTGTTGGGCTGGGGTTGTGGCTCAGTGGTAGAGCTCTTGCCTTGTATGGGTGAGGTCCTGAGTTCGATTCCCAGCACCATATAAATAAATAAAGGCATTGAGTCCATGTACAACTAAGAATATATTTTTAAAAAATTCTACTTGTTCATTACTGATATATAGGAAAACAATTTCCTCTTTGTTCCTTTTATCAACCTGGGATCCTGCAGCCTTGCTATAATTACTTATTAGTCCCAGGGTTTCTGTTGTTGATTCTTCTAGTTATTCTACAAAAATGGCCACACCATCTGTGAACATAGTTTCATTTCTTCCCAATCAATAAACATTTCATTTTCTTGTCTTATTGCACTGACTTGGACTTATAGTATGATGTTGAAAAGGAGTGGTAAGAAGGAGCATCCTGTGTTGTTTCTGATCTTAGCAGGAAATCCATTTTCTCATCTTTAGGTATGATGTTATTTGTAAGGTTTTTAAAAATATTTTTAGTTGTAGATGGACATGATTATTTTATTTTTGTATGTGATGCTGAGGATTGAACCTGGTACCTCATGTGTGCTAGGCAAGTGCTCTACCACTGAGCCATAACCCCAGCCCTATTTGTAAGGTTTTTTTGTTTGTTTGTTTTGTGGTGCTGGGGATTAAACCCAGCACCTTGTGTTTACAATGCAAGCACTCTTCCAACTGAGCTACATCCCCAGCCCTTACTTGTAAGGTTTTTTCGGTACTGGGGATTGAACCCAGGGGCACTCTACCACTGAGCCACATCCCCAGCCCTATTTTATATATATTTTTTTTAGATTCAGGGTCTCACTGAGTTGCTTGGGGTCTCACTAAATTGCTGAAGCTGGCTTTGAACTCACGATCCTCCTGCCTCAGCCTTCCAAGTGCTGGAATTACAGGCGTGCGCCACCACGCCTGGCACTTGTAAGTTTTTAAATAGCTGTTCTTTATCAAGTTGAGGAGGTTCCCCTCTATTCTTAGTTTTCTGAGGTTTTTTATTTTTTTTAATCATGAATGGGTGTTGTCACACACTTTTTCTGTATTTATTGGTACTATCCTGTGGTATTTCTTCTTTAGCCTACTGAAGTGATGTATTATATGAGCTGATTTTTGAATGTTGAATTGGTCTTGCATATCTGGGATAAATCTCCCTTGGTCATGGTATCTGATTCTTTTTATACATTGTTCAATTTGCTAAATTTTTTGTTGTACTGGGAATGAAACCCAGGGTCCTGTGAATGCTTGGCAAGTACTCTGTCTCTGAGCTATATCCCCCACTCCTAATTTGTTACTATTTCACAAAGTAGTTTTGCACTGGGCATGGTGGTGCATGCCTGTAATCTCAGCAGCTTGGGAGGCTGAGGCAGGAGGATCTTGAGTTCAAAGCCAGCCTCAGCAACTTAGTGAGGCCCTGAGCAACTCAGGAAGACCCTGTCTCTAAATAAAATACAAAAAGGGCTAGGGATGTGGCTCAGTGGTTAAGCTCCCCTGGGTTCAATACCAAAAAATATAAACAAACAAATAAATAAATGAAGTTGTTTTGCATCTGTATTCATGAGAGGTACTGGTTTGTTATTTCCCTTTTTTTGTAATGTCTTTATCTGTTTTTTTTGTGTGTGTGTTAGGGTAATGCTGGCCTCAAAGAATGAATTAGGAAGTATCCCCTCTGCTTCTATCTTTGGGAAGAAATTTCAGAGAATTAGCATAATTTATTCCCTGAATGTTTGGTTGAATTCACCAGTGAATCCATCAGATCTGGTACTTTCTGGCTTGGTAGATTATTGATTGCTATGGCCTCTATGTTGGTGTTCCCCCAAATTCACGTTATGGTATCTGTTTTCCTGAAAGTTATCTATTATGTAGAATGAATTTTCAATATATAGCAAATTATACTGCAGAAATCAGAATTCTCATAGCCTTCACACATACACATGTACACACACACACACACACACACACACACACTCTTATGTTTATATGTGCTCTACCACTGAGTCCTAGCCAGCTCTTTTTTAAAATTTTGAGACAGTCTCACTAAGTTGCCCATGCTGGCCTTGAACTTGTGATCCTCCTGCTTTAGCCTCCTGAGTCACTGGGATTACAGGTGTGTACCATCATGCCCAGCCTATATGAGAAATCGATCCCACTAATTAGCTATCTGCTGAGTGATGTGGATGGAGCCCAGGCCAAAACTGCTGCCCTCAGTGACAGAGGCCCAGCCTTGGAGAAGTTCAGTCTCTGTACTTTGTGGGTGTTAGTAGTAGGAGTCCCACTCCCATCCCAAGGTCCAGATCAACTTCTTAGTGCTCACGGGGTTAGACTGTAGACAAGGCAGTATGTTCTGGAACTTCCCAGCTTCAGTGGTGGCTTCTTGTAGGTCCAGTCTCCAGCCTTCCATGGGACTTTCTAAGTGTGGAGATTCTGTCTTACATCCTTTCTCTGCTGATAACAGCTGGAGACCTTTTTTTTGCAAGATGACAGCAAATTACTGCCTGATTGGGGAGCACAGCTACTTGTATACCCTTCACTAAAGAACGGTCCTCTATTGGGGAAGGTCCTCCTCTACAATTGAGTGCACAACTTTGGGAGGGATACACATTGAGTGGTGAGGGAGGAAGGGGACATTCGCCTACCCAGCCAGATCAGCTGAGTAAACCTGGTGATCAAAAGAGTGACTGATGTTGCAGCCAGACTGCCCTCACTTCTCACAGCTTGACCTTGAAACTGGTCTCTCAACGACCTGTGACAGCTTCCATTGGCCCAGGTCCTTCCTTCTTTCCTTTCCTGTCTCCACCCCAGTCAGGAGAAATAAGACTGGCCCAGAAGAGCCCAGAGGCAGGGGCAGCAGAAGAGTTCCTTTGCCTAGAACAGCTCAAGCCCAAGGTCCTCCTCACACCTAGTGCTGCTGGTGGCTGCTTCTGCAACATCCTGGGTCTGTCCAGGGCAGAGGGAGTTGGGGACTTTGAGGCTGCAGCAGAGCTCTGCTCCAACAGCATGGTAATGGAAACTGCTACAGGATGACAAAATACTGTTCCCAACCAGCTGGGTGACCTTAGAAAAATCACTTAACTTCTTTGGCCTACAGATTTCCTCATCTGTGGACCCTGCAAAGCTGTTGCAAGGATGACATGAAGCAACGTAAGTTGAAAACGCTGGGTAGATGCCAGCAGTAGAACTGATCTCAGTGCATCTGAATCCTAACCACATTGCAAATTTTGAAAAAGAACTAAGGGAATGAGTTCTTCCTTGAGATTCCGAAGCACAGCCTGTTTCCTAGGGGCCAGGCCTAGGAGCCAGGTTAGGTTTAGCTCCGGTCACATGGCCCCTTTGTATCCCAGCCTTAATGGCAGGCTCTCCCAGAGCTGGCTCCCGTCAGCACTGGACTGGGGAGGTGTCACTGCAGACTCCTTTGGCTACTCTGAGCTGGGACAGAGACCCTGAGAACCTTGGAAGCTGAAAAGCACCAGGCCCCAGGTCAGGAGGCCCAAGTTCTAACTCCAGCCTCCATATCAAATTGCTGAGTGACCATGGTCAAGGACAGACCCTTTCTGGAAAGCATAGTGTTTTATCTCCTGCCTCCTGATAGGAAATTCTGGAGACTCTTAGCTTATCTGAGCAAGAACTACCTTTCTGGGCTTCAATCTGGGACTTTGTTGGGGCCTATAATTCTATCCTATAGAGCCTCTTCCTTCCAAGTTTCAAAAACCAAAAAACAAGCCAGTGAGGGTCATTGGTGAAGGTAGATTTTTATAGAAAAGACTCCAGGAGAATGTCCTAGCCTTTAAAAGCCCCTCTTAGGCAACTCGCTCTCCACCTGCCTTCCAGGGGTCACTCAGTGACTGAAAGCCCACGGAGATAGTCTCCAGCCAGAGGCAGCACCGCCCAGTCATCGGTTCGCAGGGCCACAGGCACTCCATCCACCTGCGGGGCCTCCAGCCGCAGCAGCAGCATGGAGTTTGGGGGCAGGCGGATGGCTATGTGATAGCTGGTAGGGGGCTGGGCCGCCACCACAAAGGGCTCCAGGTGGCGGGATACCAAGGCTTCCAGGCCCTGTGGTCCTAGTGGGCACCATACACGACTCTCAGCACCCTTGGGCAGGCAGGAGTCCCAGAGTCCCTCAAAGAAGCCTGGCTGGGCCCCCTCAGGGGGCTGGGGAAAAGGCAGAAAGAGGTCTGCAAAGTTCACAGGCAAGGGCGGCAGGTGGGCGTGGCATGTGAGGCCAGTGGGCGTGGTGTAAAGGGCCCGGACTTCCAGTCGTGCCGGGGCTGGGTGTCGGGGCTGCAGGGGCAGCAACAGAGGGTGCGCAGGACGGCCAGGACACAGGCAGGGCACGTGGACAGCCTCCAAGGGTGCATAGAGTTGTCCTTCCACACGGAAGCGCAGCTCCAGAGAATACACAGGCTCCAGGGCTTCCACCTGCAGCCGCAGCACCAGAAGAGGACCTGTGGCTCTCTGGGGCCCCACGCTCAGCCTAATGGGGGCCGAGGCCTCCTGCACTATCAGCGCTGCTGCAAAGCCCTGGTTCTCAGCCACTAATGAAGAGGCCAGTGCTGGGGCAGCAAGTGAGGGGCCCAGGGCCACCCCCAACTTGGGTCCTGCCAGATGGGCCAGGAGGATGTAGTAGAGGCGGGCGTGGTCACGCCCATCAGGGTCCTCTAGCTGCCTGGCCAGTACCTGCAGCAAGTCCGCCAGGCCAGCCCCCCCTCCCACACGCAGCAGGGCCCTGCAGACCCTCAGCAGGGTCTGCTGTAGGCCCCAGTTGGCACAGTGGGCAGCTGCAGCCTGCAGAAAGCTAAGGGTGGCACTCTGAGCATCCCTCTCTGCCACCTTTGCCAGCATTTGCAGGTGCCAGCGAAGAGCTTCATCCCTTCCTGGTCTCGACACCACCTCCTGCCGTAGAACCACCCTGAGGGGCTCCTCCAGCTCAGGGCCCACCCTATCTAAGAGGTCCACAAAGTGGGGAGCCAGCACAGGGCGAGCTCGGTACAATTGGGCCAGTCCCTGGATCAAGGGTGTCAGCACCGTAGGTTGCCTGGCTAGGCAGGTGGCAACCAAATATGAGGCCTGGAAGCAGAGAGTGGCCAATACCCGTGGACCACCATCCAGGGCTGCCCTCTGCTGCAAGCCAGCCAGCAGCTCCTCCAGGTACCACTGCGGGTTCTGAACCTGGCCTTTCTCCTCTTCTTCGTCTTCAGCACAAAGCAGGCACAGCAAGTGCAGGCGGGACAAGAGGACCATGGGGTCATGTAGGAGACTGGGCATGAGACCGCGGCACAGCTGGGGCCCCAGCAGCAATGGGGCAACCTCCTCACCTTCAGGGCCCAGGGGACAATTCTCAGGGAAGCTCAGAAGGCAGTGCAGGTAAAAGAGGTGGGTGGGCAGGGGCAGAGCTGGGTGCTGGGCAGCCAGGGTAAGCCGGCGGAGCAGCAGTGCCTCATCCTGGGCGGTGAACAGTGCCTCTCCAAAGGCGGCCTTGAGAGCAAGAACTGCATGCAGCAGTGTCAGCTGTGCTGTGCCCAGCAGCCGTACCAGCTGTGGCTTGAAGAGTGCTGGTGTCTGTCCCCGCAGACCCCGGAGGGCCCAACCCAGCAGCCACAGAAGCTGGGCCTGAGCCACAGGGGTGAGCAGGTAGGAGGTATCCAGAAGCTGGGCCACAGCAGCCCTCAGCTCCCGGACCTCCTCAGGGCTGGGCTCTAGCACTGCAAGGGCACATGCCCCCTCCTCAGCTGCCGGCCAGCAGGGTGCCTGGGGCTGAAGGTGAGAATGGCTCTCTTCAGCTAGTGTCCAGTCCCAGGGACCACCCCCAGTGGAGGAGACCCCGGCCATAAGCAGGCCCTGCAGGCTGGCCCCAGACCTGCACTGTACCACCAGGCTGTTACGCAGAGCAAGTGCCAACAGCAGGCTGAGTGGCTGGATGGGGCCCTCCTGCCCCAGCAGGCTCCGCAGCAGCCCCAGGAAGCCCCCTAACAACCCAGGCTTGCAGCTCTCTAGCTCTCGCAGGCACTCACACGCGGTGGCCTGCAGGGGGCGCTGTTCTGAGATGGGGCCAAAGCCTCGCCCTACATCACGACCTGAAGCCAAGCCAAGAAGTAGGGGCAGGAGTCGGCAGGAGGCTCCTGAGGCAGGGCCTAGCGCGCCTCCTGAGGCCAGGACTGTGGTGGCTGCCAGCAGCAGGGGCCGCCGGAGAGCTGAGGGCCGTGGGGGTAGAAGGACCAGGGTGTCCAACAGGGAGGTGGCGGCCGCCTCGGCAGCAGAGACGTCGGGCCATAGTTGGGCTGGATACTCCAAGCTCAGGGCCAGCAAGGAAACCTGGGATGGGAGGGTCAGGAGGGGATCATGAAGATGACGTTCAGGGCGCGGAAGGCTGCAGCGGCCACGTGGGCCCAGGCAGGGAGCACATGCAGGGCCTACCTTGGTCTGCTCGCTCAGCTTCTCGCTCCTCAGGTCACTCAGCAGGTCGCGACCCAAATCCTCGCCGTCAGCACCTGCCATGAAGGCTGACGGGCTGGCCCGGAAGGCCCCCAGGCGCTGGGCCCAGGCTTCCCGGCTCAGGGGCCCCATGGTCAGGCACGCAGGGCCCTCTGCGCAGGAGAGAGGGAGCGTCAGGCCGGACGCGGCGGCGAGGACGCGCGGGGCTCCATGGCCGCCAGAGGGCGCGCGGGCGCCCCTCCATCAAGAGGGCTGCTGTCACCCCGGCGCCGGCTCGCGGATCCCAGCCGAGACCCCGCGTCCGGTCGCAAGCTGAAACCAAAAGGTTTCGGGGGCGACGCCGGGGCGGTCAGCCAAGACCGCGGCGGGGGCGCGGGCAGGGTGCGTGCCGAGCTCTCATTAGGCCGCCCGCCCGCCCGCGGCCGGCACCGAAACCACAGCGCCGCCCGGGCCCCCGGCGCCCGCACTAACGGGCCAGCCGCTCTCACCGCCTGACTCAGCCGCCGCGGGCGCTCGGGCCGGCGGCTCCTTCCGGGAGGGCGGGCGGGCGGCGCGTGGGCGGCCGAGACCGGGCGGGCCCGGGGGGCGGGGCGTAACGGGGCCGCCGCCTGCCCCGCCCGCCCGGCCGGCAGGTGCCGACTCGCCGGTTTCGCTGGGCTGAGTAACTGTCCCGCCGTGCTGCCCCCCTGCCCGAAACCGCCGCAGGCCGGGCAGGGGCGTGGAGTTGGGTGGGCCGGGCTCCCGTCGCGGGGGCGGCGATCGCAGACCCCGGCGCCCGCCCGGCCAGGCAGAAGGCCGCTGCGCGCCCCCGGCAGGCGCCCGGGCGCACCGCACTCAGCGCCGCACGCGCGCGGCCCGCGGGTCCTCGGGCGGCCGCTGGGGTGCGCAGAGCGCGGTCCCGGGCGCCGCGGGAAGAGCGCGCCGCGGCCCCGGCCCGACCGGTCCGACGGGCGCCACAGGGCTTCTTGGCTTGGCGTCCCCGACGCCGGTCCTGGGCCCCCCACCCGCTCAGCTTGGGGGCACGGAGCCGGCGCCGGGGTCGCGGCCGGGCGGAAGCCGCTGACCTTTGCCCGAGGCCGCACAGAGAGCTGCGGGGTCGGGCGTCTGGCCGGGAACAGCGGGAGTGGGGGGACCCACAGGCCCGAGTGAAGCCGGGAAGCAACGGGATTTCCACTCGGGACGTGCGAGTTGGCGGGGTCTGGCGGGTTACCGGGCTCGCTGAACACGGACGGGGAAAGCAAGGCACAGTCAGAGGAGAGCCAGCATTCCCGACGCCCGAGAGGGCCGGCCCTCAGCGATTTGGGGGTCTGGCGGGTGGGCTTGGGGTTCTCCGAGCAACGTCTCCTAGACCAGAGGCCCAGGCTGCGGCTGCCCCACTGACCGCTGGTTTCCAGGGCGCAGAACCTCGGGCGTCCAAACCGGGCCGCCCACCGCCTGACTAAGGCCTCTGGCTCTAACGAGCCACTTTGAAGATGAAACGCAGGAGCCCCCATGCCAACTCGCCTCTCCTCTTCCTCCAGGCGGCCCAAGCCCCTCCCTGCCCATCCTGCCTCCGCTCCAAATGGGAGTGGTGGGGTAGAGAGCTGGAAAGGAGGTTGTCTGGCATGGGGGTGTGGGGGTGAGGAGATGGAGACGAGGAGAGGGACAGGTCCAGCCAGAAGGCCTGGTCTTGGCTCCTCTGGGCCCGGCTCCACAGCTGACTCACAGGCGACAGCCGCAATCCATTTCCCTCTAGGTGCCTCAGTTTCCCCATCTATAAAATGGGAGTGATGACTCCTGCCCAAGGGGATGTGGGGTGGGGCACCAGGTTAATTAAAACCTAAGATGAAAGAGACCAGGATGAGAGCAGCCTTGGGTAGGGAAGGCAGCATGGAGCAGGAGCCTGTCTGGTTTCCCTGTCTGAAGTCCAGAGGGCACTGATAACTGCATGTCCTGGGCCCTCACTTCTGAGACACGGGCTCCTTCTGGCACCATCCTCTTAAGAGCACGCCTCTGCCAAACTCTGGCCTACCTGGGCTTTGGCCCCTTGGGGTCTGGGATCTTGGAGGAGGGGCCCCACGTTCGTTCCAGGACTGAGATGTGCCACATGGACTCCTGGAGGCTCATGACAGCCCTGAGGTTGCCTGAGGTACCAAGGATGCATACCTCACAGATGAGGCTCTGGAGTCCAGAGAGGTACAGGCATTTGTATGGAGACCCAGAGCCCTCACAGATAGATCTGGACTTCAGCAAGCAGCCCCTCTCTGCATCTGACTTTCCCCCCACATACCAGCTACCCTCCATCCTCTTGGTGTCCAGGTCCCTGGATGAGCCCTACTTCTACCTCCTGCCTGGCAGCTGCTCCCATATGGGAGGGTAGTGATGGCCCTGTCCCTGGCATAGACCAGCAATCGAGTTGAGCTCAGCCTCATCATCAGGCCTGCCTGGAAGAGTGGCATTCCTCAGCAAGGATCCAGGTGGGGACCACAGCCAGATGGCTGAGCATGGAATTCCCCACTCAGTGCTCTCCCTGTATTCCCTCTCTTCCTGTTGAGTTTCCATCCTCCTCCATGCTGCCCAGTTCTGGGGAGACCCTGGGCACAATCCTTGGAAAAAGGAAAGCCAGTTTTCCTGAGGAGTCCTGAACTTCAGTTTTCTCATTTGTAAAAAGGGGATACAACTAGCCCATCTCCACGGCACTGAATGCTGGGGGTACAGGGATGCCCCAAACAAAGGAGTGCATTGCCCGTCCAGAAATGAAGAGGAGGAGTGGGTGCCAGGGGAAGGGGGTGGGGAATGGAGGGTGACTGCCACAATCACAGGTTTTCTTTTGGGGTCATGAAAATGTTCTGGACTTAGTGGTAATGAGTGTACAACTGAGAAGACTGACAACTACTGAACTGTACACCTTATAAGTGGGTGTATTTTGCCGGGTGCGGTGGTGCACACCTGTAATCCCAGCAACTCAGGAGGCTGAGGCAGGAGGATCATGAGTTTAAAGCCAGCCTCAGCAGATTAGTGAGGCACTTAGCAACTCAGGGAGACCTTGTCTCTAAATAAAATATTAAAAAGGGCTGGGGATGTGAATCAGTGGTTAAGCATCCCTGGGTTCAATCCCCAGTAAAAAGGGCGGGGGGAGAGGTGTGTGGTATATGAATGTGAATCATATAAAGCTTTTAAAATGTTAGAGGGTCCCTCACAAACAGAACACTGGTAGACACGGATAACAAAAAAGACAAACCCAAAGATCACTGTGAAAGGTGCTGCAAAGAAAGCAGAATCAGGTAATGGGACAGAGGTGACTGGGGCAGGGATTTAGCTGGGGGGATCCAAACCTGAATGACATGGGCAGTGTCTCAGACGGGAGAAACCACAGGAAAGGCTGCACTGAGAAAAGACTGCAGCCTGTTCAGGGGACTGAGGAGGGGGATGTGGCAGGCACACAAAGTGGCTGGATGGAGCCAGAGGTCGGCAGGGCCAGGGCACCCCGGGCCTCTGGATGCTGTTTGGGATGAAAGGTGGTAAAGTAGGACTTGAGTTTTCAGAGCATGGACAGGGAGCTGAGGCCTGCTCAGGAGGCCTGTGTGGAGCACCAGGCCAGTGACTGTGGACACAGAGGCAGAGTCCAGATGATTTGGAAACTGATGGGACTTGCCAGTGGGTGGGTGTTGGGGGAGGGAAGCAGGAGGCCATGGGGGCTGCGGATGGCCCCAAAGCTGCCTCATCTGCCCACCACCCCCAGCCTTCTGCCACATGGCAGCACCCGCTCCTGCAGGCCCCCAGCCAGGAACTCATTAAGAGATGGAGAGTCAGTGTCACCCACAGCCCTTTACAGTGTGTCTGGGGCTTTGCCTACAGCCAAACAGAGGAAAGTCTGCAGATGGACCCAAGCAGCCTGCTCTGGAGGCCCCTAGCTGCTTTAAGGCTGTTTGCAAGGGCTCTGGGCAAAAGCAAACCCAAAGTGTCTCCTGATGGCTGAGGGCAGAGCTGGAACCAGGAGCCTCTATTTACACATGGAGAAACAGGTCCTGAGAGGGCAGAACCTGGCCCTCCTCCCCAGCACATCTCTCCCGGTGCCTCTCTGCTCTAAGCCTCCAGGACCCCTAGCCCCTCCCCTCTGCCATCCCATCCTGGTTCTTCCAGAGACCTTCCCTGAAAACAGGAAGCCAGGAATGCAGTGGTTTCAAACCCTCTCTTCCCTCCACCCAGCTCCCACCCTAGCTCTCCCTGTTTTCCCTGGGATGGGACCTGAGCACCGAATTCAGATGGCATTCTTTGAGAATAATGGTTCTCACTTGCCTGCTGTGGCCAGTCTTTCCTTCACACCCCCATCCACGGTACCAAGAAGAGATGTCCACTTGGGACACAGCCGGAATGAGTCCCCCATGCCTTGGATTGCACCTGTCATTTCCTGCTTGGACTGTTGCAGTAGCTCCGACTCTGGTCTCCTTACCGCCACCCTCCCATACTGACGCTCCAGTCTTCCCCTAGCAGGTCTGATGGCTTTAGGAGCTCCCGGCTTCCCACCACAATGAAGCCTACATGCCATGGCTCGTCTGTCTCTCCAGCTTGAGTCTACACCATCCCTGCCCTCACCATCCGGCCACTACGGCTGTGAGTGCCTCAGCCAAGGCTCATTCTTGCTGAGGCCTTGACAACAGCTGTTCCTTCCTCTGATCGTGTTCTTCCCCACCCTGTGTAGCTGACCCCTGCCTCTCATTCAGATATCAGCACCCCCATCTGCCAGCATCACATCCCCCTAAAGGTTCTGTTTTTGGTTTTGGTATTGGGCATTAAACCCAGGGATGCTTAACCGCTGAGCCACATCCCCAGCCCTTTTTATTTATTTTGAGGCAGGGTCTTACTAAATTGTTTAGGTCCTCACTAAGTTGCTGGGGCTGGCTTTGAACTCATGATCCTCCTGCCTCAGCCTCCGAGTGGCTGGGATTATAGGCATGGGGCACCATGCCCGGCTACCCTAAAGGTTCTGGTGCGCAGTGTTTCCTTCTCTCTTCGTTTACCTTGCACTGCAGAATCCCGGTACCCAGCACATAGTGGGCACTCAAGAAATTGCTGGGCTTGGGGATGCACACCTGCAATCCAAGCCACTCGGGAGCTGAGGCAGAAAATTACCAGTTCGAGGCCAGCCTGGGCAACTTAGCAAGACCTTGTCTCAGAATTCAAAAGGGGCTGGGGACATGACTCGGTGGTAGAGTGCCCCTGGGTTCAATCCACACTATCATAGGAAAAAGGAAAGAAAGGAAAGAAATACCTGTCAACAGAATTAAGGCATGGATGAATGATATCTAGCTGACGCCATGCTGAGTGCTGGCAGTAGTGACAGCGGGAGGTGGCCGTCCTCATGGCACTTCACAGTTCAGCTCTGATTTGCCCAGGTTCACATGCCTTGTCTGGCTTTGGAGCTGCCCCTGGACCACAGCACAGCCAGCCACACTGGCAGCCTGTGGGTCAGACATAACCCGCAGCAGTTTTTGTTTGACCCGGTCTATGTTTTTTTAAAAAATGTGAGGTAACCTTTAAAAATCAGTAGGTTTCACGCATAAATCTGAATTTCTGACTTTTTTGGGAAATGGGACGGTGTGACCACATTGTGTTCCCACACCCAAATGACACGCAGTGATTGTTAGATAACAGGAATGTTCTCCACAGTCCCCACCACTCTCCAGTTTCCCTGACAGCCAACATCCATGACCTTTTATCACAGTTGAGCAACACTCTTTTCCTTATAATTAGGAAATCAGCTGTGTATCCCTACCAAAAGTTGGAACATGTAAGGCAGATGGGTCCCATGAGTCAAGAAAATAGGATATTTGTGCCTCCCACGGCATTAATTGATAACCGCCTTCATGCCAGGCGTGGCGTGGCTGCTGGAGCTACAGCAAGGGCCAGGATGGAAAAGTGCTCTTCCTCCCAGGGCCACTGTTGCTCTCTCCGCACTAGTGGAGGTGTGGGACTGACTGGCTCCTCCCATTTGATCTCCCCACCTGGCCTCTGGACGGTTCAGTTTCTCCCCTATGAGAAAGCCTATATGTATGTCAAGGGTCATCTGTGATGACTTTGTAGACTCTCCTGGGCACCCCCTGCCCATCAGGGGCTGGCACAACAGAAGTACTCAAGAATACTGTGGAATGGGTAAGCTAATTTCACCTCTCTCCTAGACTGTGTTCACAATGCTGTTTCTACAGGATTTACTGTCAAAGGTCAGTGCATAGTGGGTGCTCACCTAATGTCAGTTGGAGGAATGGGTCCAGGATCAGAGGGGAGGGTGATAAGGGAAGTGTAGGCTTCCGAAGACAGAGCCCTGGGAGAGGAAGGGAAAGGGACAGACATTTACAGCTCCTGGCAAGAGCTCATGTCTTCCTCCCAATAAACCTGGAGTGACACCTGAGGAAAGCCCCTTGACCGAACTCAGGCTCCCGGAGTCAGGGAGGAGGAGGCTTGCTGCCTGCAAGGTCCGCTCTCTCCTCACCTAGGCAGAGGACCCTACAAGATCAACTGATTTGCCTCCTCTGATTCCTGTATGTACTCATTTATCAGCCTCCTTTCCCTACAAACTCAGCAAAAGTGTAATGCTATGTGAGAAAGGTGGAGGTGCTGTAGGGACTCTAAAATGTTAGGAGTGGCTCCTATCCCTACACTTAGTAGGTCAGCTAGTAAAAGGAACCCAGCCACAGAGGCCGCCTAGCACTCCTGGGCAGCGTGGTGGAGGTGGGGCATCCCTCCAACTGAGTCTGACGCCCAGTAGTGTGGCAGATGAAGTGGGGGTGGGGTGGAGGTCCCAGGTGGAACTTCTGCCCATGTGGGCGGTGGCTGCAGAAAGCAAAGGCTGGGCCCGAGCACGTCTGGGTTCCTCGATCTCAGCTCAGCTCTCCTCCAGCCTCACTGCACCTGAAATCCTGTCATTGAGACCGGGAGGAGAGTTGGGCGATTCTGGAAGCCCAATGGCCAAAGCTCTGGGGTTTTGTACCTTGTCAGTGCCGTCGACATGCTCCTTCCTCCCGAAGCCTTCCCGAGGCTGAAGGCGAGCTCTCGGCTCTAGCTGGGCTCCTGGGGACCCCTCTGGCGCTGGGCTTTGTATTCGCATGTACGTCCCGCCTCCCCGCCCGCCCGCCCGCCCGCCCGCCTGCCTGCGTGCTCCTGCGGTCCCGCGTGCCTTTCCGCACGAGGCCAGCACCCAGCAAATACCTCTGGACTGAACCACGAATTGCTCAGCCGGGGCTTTGGTTTCTCGGGCCGCTTGGGCGCAGGCCCGGTTCAACAAGTGAGGGCCGGGCCGCGGGTTCCCGCCCGGCGGCTTCGCGCCTCCCCAGGCGCCTCGGGCGCGTCAGGCTGGGCCCGGCCCAGTTGGGCGAGTTTCATTTCATCACCCGCTGGGCGTGCGAGCGCCGGTGCAAATAACGTTGCCCTCCCCTCCCTCCTCTTCCCTGCTCCCTCCGAAACTCCCGTTTGCAAACGCTAGCACGCCAGGCTGGGAGGTCCCAGGCGGGGGCCGGGCGGGCTGGGCAGCCGGTGTGGCGGGGACTGGGTGCCAGCGCCCGCCCCCGCCTGTCCGCCCCGCCCGGGCCGCGAGGCCACCTCACCGGCAGCGGAATGGAAACCGGTTCGACAGGTAACAAATAGGTGGGTTGTCACCGTTATTTCCCAACGCATGCGCCATCGCTCCCCGCCACTCCAAGCTAATTAGATCAGATCACCCCCCCTCGTCCCGCCCCAGCCACCAACACACACCGCCGCGAGCCAATAAAGCGTGAACCTGTCCGTCCGGCTCGCACTTTAAGACTTCCCGAGCGGCGGAGGGGACGCCAGTCGAGTTGGGAGACGCCTACCTGCCGCTTCCCCGCCACCGGTGCACCTGGCTGCAAGGGCTCTCCTTCGGAGGGAGGACCGCGACACCCCGCGAAGTTGGAACGCGCGCGCGCCGTCCGGGCACTGTCTCCCCGCGAAACGTGGGGACGCCTCGACGATTCCTCCCCAGAACTGTCCCCTTCCTGAGCCTCCAACCCAGCCCGGGAAAGGTGGGACAGCCCCGGCTCTGGTTACGGAAACGGACCGCGCCGGCCCGGGAGCGTTCGAAAATGCCCCGCGCGTTCCTGGTGAAGAAGCCGTGCGTCTCCACGTGCAAGAGGAACTGGAGCGAGCTGCCAGATGAGGAGCGCGGCGAGATCTACGTGCCAGGTGAGGCGCCTGCAGCCCGCGGCGGCGCGAGGGCGGGCCGCAGGGACGAGCGGCTCCCAACCCGCGGTGGTGACACCGGGATGCAGTTTTCGGCGGCCGCGGCCCCGTTAGCCCGCGGCTGGCTGACCCCGGGCGCCGGGAGGGGAGCGCTCGCGAGCGGAAGGAGCGTCGGGTGGGGGCGGGGGCCACCTCCCCTCTAACGGCCCGATCCGCGGCGCAGGGGAGGCAGCGGGGTGTGTCACCGCTCCGGCGACCCTCGGCTCTCGCGTCGTAAATCCAGAAAGCGGAGACTTTGATGAGGCGGGAGGAGGGCACTGGAGCGATGCCACTTTGGGGGGCAGGGAACGAGATGGAGTTTCAGCTGAGGCTTGCTCCTTGTGGGAGAAGATTCTGAGCCTTAGCCGCTTCCATAGGTCTTTCTCCCTCCCCCACAAATCTGGCGCCAGGTGGGGACACGGGACGAGGTTCCCCACGTTGCCCTTCGGTTCTAGCCCCGCGGTCCGTGCAGTGCGCTAGCGGCTAGGAAGGCGCCCGCTGCACCCAGCCTGCCCTTGAGACAAAGATGGGATCTGGTCTCACCTCTGCTAGAAACGCGATCCTTCAACCTTGCAGAGGACACAGCGGAAAGTAGTTTTAAGGAGCCCACCCCACAGCCAGAGACAAGCCTGGGGAAGCTAGTGCACCCGGTTTATTTTGGGAAGACGCCTTGACAGCGTCCGCGTCAACTTTGAATGAGTAACCCGAGTTGTCTTCCTTTAGGGCAGCTTCCTGCGGGCCAAGGACGCTTCTGCTCCTTCTGTCCTCCCCTTCCCCCACAAAATCTTTGGTCAGGAGGCCATGGCAACTCCCCTTTCGCCACCGTGGGGGTGGGGTGGGGGCTGCACTCAACACCCTGCCCGGTGCCTCCAAGGAGGGAGAGGTGGTAATTAACCAACCGACTTTGACCCTTGATCTGCAGATTCCCTGGCACCAGCCGGGCCTTGTAGGAAAGTCAGGAAATGAGGGCATCAGGTAAGGGGCCCAGTGAGGGCTCTTGCCTCAGTTTCCCTCTTGAATTAAGCTGTTGGGGGCAGGGGTCTGGGGGTAAGGTCTTTGTGGCCTGACCTGCCAGGATCCTATGACCTGAGGCCGGGGTGGGATGTGTCACAGTTTAAGCTTATCTCAGGGGGCTGGGCCACCTTTCTGTAGCCTCCTTAAACATCGGAATGACCCCAATGGGGAAACTGAGGCAAAAAGGGAAATGAGTGTTTCCCTGCCTGAGGTGGGTATGGGCTAGGACTGGAGTTTTTAGCTGGCCATGTTCCCTGACCAGCTGGTCAGTGCTCCACCTCCGGAAGGACCCTGGAGAGGCCAGCCCCTTCCTTGCTTCTGCCTCCTCCCCAACCTGTGTTTGACTTGCTGCTTAGCTGCTCCTTGGAATCTGATAAACTGAACTTGGACTGTGTTAAAGGTGAGCTGGGCCTTGGGCTGGGCTCAGTGTGCTGTTATTTTTAGTTTTATTTCACATCCCATTCAGTAACATCACATATTGATTTTTACAAAGGACAGAAATTTCAGTTGTTCGAATCATTGACTTCCTTTGGTCCTGACGATTTTCCCTATCACAGTTCTGGTGGCCAAGGTAGGAATGGTGGAGGAGACCTGTGCCCCAGGATTGTCCCATTGGGCAGGAGACGACTCCTAGGTGGACAGTTCATCTGCGCTAGCATCGGGGTGAGGGAGGTGGTGCACAGGTGCTGCTCTGCAAGATGGCCCCGGAATCGGGGGGCGGGGGCAGGCTAACCTTAAGGGAGATGGTAAAATGTGCCCTCGTGGCTCTGGCAGGTGGGTGAGAGATCTGTGGGCCCAGTAAAGGGCACAGGTACAGAGCTTCATTTTACCTCTAAAGGCTGTGTAGCCCCCTGGAATTTTTCCCACAGTTTTTGGAAATGAGAAAGGGAATGTCCTTGGGCCATGCTTGGGTGCCTCAGATGGCTAGAGGGGGCAATGTTGTGGTGGCCTGTCTTCTGGCTGGGCCATTCCATCACCAACCAACCATGACCGCAGGAGCCAACTGGGCACATTTCCATCTCCCCACCTCACAGACTCTTGGCACGTTGTGACCAGCTGAGCACTGACCCCTTTCCCACAGGGAAGGCTGGGGAACATGGAGGTGTCTGAGTTCTGACCTTCCTGCCAGGGTCTTTGAGACAGAGCATCAGAGGCCATCTGGAGGGAGAAGGTTTTACTGGCTGAAGGTACTGGGCCCAGCTTGGCAGCCATGACTTCAGGGTCCTGGTCTCACAAGTGCATTGGCCCTCCTCCCCCAGGCAAAATTCTACAGATTCCTCTCCACGGACAGAATCTTCCCCTGAGCTCCCACTCTCCTCCCAAAGCTGAGGGGGAAGCCCTGGGCTGAGCAGCTAGGGTGGAAGGCAGGCAAGGGGGAAGACAGCCCATCCGCTCTGGGAACACAGGGAGGTCAGTGGTTAGGATGCTCCTTCCTGGGGGCCTTGACCCCCCCCCAACCCCCCCACCTCCCCTCACCTCTCCTGGTGTGGGCTTCCCTCCTCAATTGTGTCAATACTGACTGGAGTAGGGGGAGGGATGCTGGTTTCTGGAGGATGAACGGGGTACCTGTACCTGTTGATTCCACTTGGAGGGATGATGTGTCCCTCTGAAGCTGGCCCCTGCTGAGTGAAGTCTAGATGCCAGGAAGGCACCTGGGCACAGACGCAGCCTGGAAGCTGGAGCTCCAGGAGCATCCCAGGGGCCTCTTCCAGAACCCCAGACTCCCACTTCTGGGTCTCCCCTCTGGCTGCCAAGGGCCCCTGTTGTGCTGGTTCTGCAGCAAGGCACAGCCTGGGAGGCCGGGAGGCTGAGTGGCAGGAGCCTGGGGTTTCCTTTAGGTAACACAGCCTGGTCTGGCTCTGCTGTTAGGCAGTGTGGGAACTTGACCATTTTTTTTCCAGGCTGAGTCAGAAAGGTGGAGAAAGTCACCTTTGGACCCCACAATACAGGCAGGAGCTGGTGGGAGAAGCTAGGCCTCTGACGAGTGTTCTAGTGACTGCAGGGAGGCTGGTCAGTGAAGTGGGTTTGCTCTGTCCTCTTGGGAGAGAGGCTGAGAGGAGACAGCCAGTCAGTGCCTGGGACAGAAGAGCAGCTTGTGCCCTAACAGGGAGGGATTCCTACCAGTCCCATGGGGCACTGTCACCCAAGCTGCTAAGCTATTTGTCCCAAGCTTAGGTGTCCTGTGGCAGAAGCTACCACACTGTCCCAGAAAGAGAGCAGGTGAGGGCAAGTGCCCTGGTGCACAGAGGATGAGGAGTGAGCCCTGGCCATCGTTGGTGTCGGGTTCCTTTCTACCATTGTTCATCCTCTGGCGTCCCACAGGGCCCCACGGCCTGTGCTGGGCAGGAGGATGAAAGATGCCACCAGAAGTGCCGTTCCTGCCTGTTCAGGCTGTGCACACTGGTGTGAGGACCGAAGGCCCAGTTCTAACTTCACCGTGGACTCTGAATGAAAGTGATCAGGAAAGGGGGCAGAGGTGGCCCAGCAGAGGAACTCCAGCTCTGAACAGAACGGCAGCAAAAGGCCGAGATGGGCCCACTGTGTTCCCAGAGCTGCCATCCTGCTGGACGGCAGACAGCGCTCCTTCCAGAGGATTGCCAGCCGACCTGCGAAACTGGGCCCAGGACACCCCAGCCCTTGCTGATAAGATTCAAGGCTGCCGAAAACCAGCCTGGGCCGTGCGCACACCCAGAAGAGAGCTGACCCCACAGCACCCGCGTGGTCAGCACCCAGGAGGTGGGGCATGCTCACCTCAGCCTCACTTGCTCTTCTCTCTCCAGAGAGCCAGGGACGAGGCCTCCTGCCCAGCCTCGTCTGAGCCTTCGATGGGGCACGACCTGGTATCCTGTCCACTATTTGGGCCAGCGGCTTTCAATCCAAGAGAGGGGAGAATTTTTTTTTTTTTTTTGTACAGGGGATTAAACAGAGGGGTGCTTAACCCCTGAACCACATCCCCAGCCCTTTCTAATTTTTTTTAAAATTTGAGACAGGGTCTAAATTGCTTAGGGCCTCACTGAGTTGCTGAGACTGGCTTTGAACTTGCGATCCTCCTGCCTCAGCCTCCAGAGTCACTGGGATTACAGGTGTATGCCATCATGCCTGCCTTAAGAGGGGAGACTTTGAGAGGGTAAAGCAGAATATGACCCTTGGCTAAGGTGCTGCCCTGGACCCAAACCCCTTTGTGTCCATCCCATTGCTCTGGGCCAGTCTGGAGACACATTGGGCCAACAGGAGGGAACGCATGAGCCCCTGAGGGAGGAGAGGGAGGGCAGGCTACTTTGGCCTTACCACACTCCACAGCTGTGGGCGGGCAATGAGTGGCCACAGCAGCTGCCGCCTTGCCGGAAACATCTAATTAGGGGACAGAGAGCAGCAGCAGGGCCCAACCAGTTCTGCTTCCTGCCTCCTGTCACAGTGACACTCAGGACGGGTGGTATGCTAATGCACACTTCTTGTGTATGCAGCCCAGCAGGGACACACGGGGGTGGCAGGGAGACAGGTTTGGCGGGGTGGGTGGGATGAAGCAACATCCCCACCCTAGCAGCCTCACCTGCCCCTCGCTCAGGGTAGAGGTGGCACAGAGAGCCAACCCAGGGAGGCTTCACCCTGTCAGTGCTCAGAACCAACCAGGCAAAAGCAGGCAAAGGACACAGGTTGCCTCCCAAAGGGTTGGTCCCAGGACCCCAACCATGAGGCTCCCCCCTAGTGAAGCCAGAGAGCGAAGTGTGGCAGCTCATTCTTCTCTTCCTTTTCTACTTCTTTTGTGGGGGAGGGATTGAACTTAGGGGTGTTCCCCCAGTCCTTTTTGAGACACGTTCTTCCTAAGTTGCCCAGGCTGGTCTTAAACTTGTGATCCTTCTGCCTCAGCCTCCTAAATCTCTGGGATTATCAAACCCAGGGCCTGGCTCAGCTAGGCAAACACTCTGCTGACCCCCCACCCATGACAGTTCATCCTGTGCTCAGGCCAGCTCATCTCACTGCTGTCCCTCCTCCCTCTGCTGCTCCAAGGCAGGCAGTGCTAGGATCCGGCTTTGGCCTTTCAGGATCCTCATTCACAACATCCTGAACTGACAGGCCGAGGAGAGTCCCTGTGTGTATCCACCTGAGTTGAGAAATGGAAATTGCTGTTCTGTTTTGAGCACTCGGCCAAGGCCCTCAGTGGCTGGTGAGCGGCACCAGTAGTGGCCAGCGCTGTGCCCCAGCTCAACCAGCCCTGGTCCCCTGTGTAGACATAGGACAGCAGACAGGCCGCTAACAGCTGGACCCACAGAGCTCGGGCCTGACACCAGCGGTGTGGCTCAGAGAGAGGTGGGACGCCAGCTCAGGGGCCGGGCCAGGGCCAGGCGCTGGTGAATCAACCCCTGGAATGAGGTGGCTCATTAAAGTCCCCCGGACAGACGGACGCCAGTGCCCGCAGAACGGGTTCTGGGCGCGGGCAGGCACATTCTTCCCCCGTCAGACCTTTGTTGTGTTTTGAGGGGGCGAGAGCTGGGGCCTCTCCCGAAACTTGGGTGCTCTCATACTTACCCATCCTCCATTATCCCGGTCCTCTTCCCTCTGCTACATCCCCGTCCTGCAGGAGAGGTGAGGCCGGTGGCCCTGCACTGGCCCTCAGCCCTGTCTTTCCAGCTTGGAGAGGAGGGGGCAGAGGACCATGCCGGTGGGACTGAAAGCCATATTCACCTCTCTCTGATGCTTACTCATGCTTTCTGTCCCAGGACTCTCCCTCTTGATTTGTCCTTCTGAAATTCATAGGTTTTAAGTTCAGAGCTTAGGATGTACTGATCCACTGAGTTTTTTTTAAATATATATATTTTTTAGTTGTTGATGGACCTTTATTTATTTCTATGCGGTGCTGAGAATGGAGCCCAGTGCCTCACTCGTGCTAGGCGAGCGCTCTACCCTGAGCCCAGCCCAGCCCCTGAGATGTTCATTGAAAAATTAGACCATTTGCCCAGCTCCGCCGGCTTTGAGACTTGACTCCTCTGGGTCATCTATCTGGACTAGGGCTGAGGGTCGGTGGCCAAGCCTCCCTGGCCCGTTTAGTGTGAGGCGTCTGCTGTGGGGAGCGGCTGCCAGGTATCGGTGCCGCCACCGCCGGAGGGCGCCCAGCCCGGCTGCCACAGCAAGCGGTCCGCTGTGGGGGAGGGTTGCACAAGGCCGGGCAGGTTGCCCGAGACTGTTACGAGCATCCACCTGCTGCTCCCTGACCTCCTCCCTCCCCACCCACCTGGCCTGTTTGCTGCAGGGCTGGGCCTAGCCTGGGGAACCTGGTGCCCTGATGGGCTGTGACAGCAGGGACCAGCAGACTAGGGGAGAAGGGTCCAGGACCACCTGAAACCCCAAGGCCAGCAGCTACATCTGCCTGGAGGAGAGGCCTGCAGGGACCCAAACCATCACCCTCTGGGCCAGGATGACTCTCAAGGAGGTGTCCCTGGTCAGGATCTCCAGTGGTGCCCTTTGTCCCAGCAGGAGCACAAACAGGCCTGGAATCCAGAGGGACTGGCCCAGGTGGGGCAGCCGACTGCGCTGCAGCCATAATTGGCAGGGCAGTTTGGTCCTCCCAGTTCCGCTAAGACACAAATTACTCAGCGGGCAGTGGCGCTTGGCTGGCGTCACCTGTAATTACCTTAATGGGGCAGGAGGGAGGGGCAGCATGCGCTGGTTGGGGGAAGCCCCGCTCTACACATGCCCGCGAGAGCTGGGACAGAGGCCTGAGCCAGCTCCTTGCTGGAGAACCTTCCTGCAGTCCCAGGGATCCTCCCTGAAACCCTCACCTGGCTGTTCTCTCCACAGTCAGCCTGGGCTTCTGCCCGCCACAGCCTTACCGGGAGCCAGAGCCGTCAGTGGCCGAACCCCCTTCCTGCCCCCTGGCTTTGGACATGAGCCTTCGGGACTCCAGCTATAGTGCTCCCCCAGGACCCTGTGTGGTGGCCCAGCTGCCCTCTGAAGATGTGGGCCGCCTGACTGACCCCCAGAGCAGAGACCAGGGCTTCCTGCGCACCAAGATGAAGGTAACGACTGGCACTGTCTCTGGGACAGGGGCACGTATGGAGACCTACGTCCAGCCCCTAAGACGTGGCACTGCCCATCTCTGAGCAGACAGCCAGGGCTGTGGCCTTTGGAGGTGGCAGAGACTGACCTGGGCCTGGGCGGAGGCTCCTGCAGAGAAGCCCTTGACTGTAGCGCAGATGGGGAAAGAGGAGTGGGTCTGAAGAGAGAATGCCCACTGTCCATGGGTGTTGCTGGCCACGAGAGGCAAGGAGAATGGAGAAAGAGCCCCAGAGCAGCCCCAGGAGGCTGCGTCTCCTGTCTGGGTGGTGCGAGCATGAGGTCTGGGTGGCCTGGCAGTTAGCTATTCCCTGAGGCAGCAGCCACCTCGCCCAGGTCATCTCCAGCCTGGACAGCGTCTAAGGATGTGACTTGGGCAGGGCCTGGGTGAGCAGCCCCAGCACCCTCAGCATCCCAGGCACGAGGCAGCGTAGGCACCCCTGCTCCCACCGGGAGCACCAGCCACAGGCCCGGCCTGGCTGAGTCTGCACTCCGAAGCTGGGGTCAGGGGAGCATCTGCCCAGTGCCCTCTGTGCCGCTGATGCCCTTCCCCTGACTCTTGGACCTCTGTGGGTAGGGAGAGCAGAGAGGGGACAGGACAGCAGAGGAGCCAGAGGACGGTGTCCTGACATTTCCCAGGTGCCAAATGGGAGGTGTGGTGTGACAGAGGCCCAGGATCTCAGGAGCAGTGGCCAGAGACAGGCCACCTGCAGAGCACAGGCAGCCTCTGGATGGTAACAGAGGTGAGGGTGGAGACCCCATCACCCGGCCATTCAGCCACCCGTGCTGGTCTCACCTAGAGAGCTGCTGCAGCCACTCTGAGCAGCACACTTTCCAAGGTGTCAAGTGTACCCAGGTGTCACTTCAAATGAACAAGGCAAGGAGGAGAGCGGAAGAGATAGAACAGGAGTGTCCCCACATGACAGGCACAGGCTCGTGATACTGGTCTTTGTACTTTTGTATAAATTTGAAATTTTCTGTAACTAGAAAAACAGCAAAAAGAGTCACAGGCAAGAGGATGGCAAAGAGGTTTGACCCACACGGCGCCAGCTGGGCAAGGGAACCCAGAGCCGGCTGGCCGGCGCGGCTCCAGGCTTGCAGCATGCCTCAGCCTGGAGGCTGCCACTGAGACCATGTCCCTGGGCTGGACCTCTCTTCTGGCCCAGAGGCAGAACTGGAACAAATTAGCAGACACTAGAGAGACGCAGACTTAGCTTCTGTGAAGGGCGAAGCTGCCTTTGGAAGCAGCAGCTGTTTCTTGGCAGTAAGCGGCCCGTGTCCAATGGCTAAGGAAGGCCTCGGCCACGGCCTCAAAAGAGAACTCAGGAACCAAGCAAGAGGCTGGACCATGACCCAGAGGTTCCTTTGAGCCCCCAGACTGCCCATCTCTGAGCAGACAGCCAGGGCTGTGGCCTTTGGAGGTGGACACTGCTTTCCTCGGGTGCTGGGGGTCAGCAGTCATGAATTCTGGATGTCCATCACAATGCTGTCCTCGCCCACAGGTGACCCTGGGGGACAGTCCTAGTGGAGACCTCTTCACCTGCCACATCTGTCAGAAGGCCTTCACCTACCAGCGCATGCTGAATCGCCACATGAAATGTCACAACGACGTTAAGAGGCACCTGTGCACCTACTGTGGGAAGGGCTTCAACGATACCTTTGACCTCAAGAGGCACGTCCGAACCCACACTGGTAAGCACAGCCAGGCCGCGGCCCGGGCCATGCGGGAAGATTCCAGCGGGGGGTGGCGGCATCCTGGAGCTCAGGGCAGAGGTCCTCCTGAGTTCAGCGAAGTGGACTTGATTTGAGGGTCACTCGGGAAAGTGGTGTTGGACAGGCCTCGTCCATCCCTCTGCCTGAGTCAGGTGTCCTGACCTTTCTGTGTCTGGATGCTGCCGACAGGCTCCAAGTCCCTGTCAGGTCCCTGATGCTGGCCCCTGTCCTCTTAGGCGTGAGACCCTACAAGTGCAGTCTGTGCGACAAGGCCTTCACCCAGCGCTGCTCTCTGGAGTCTCACCTCAAGAAGATCCACGGCGTGCAGCAGAAGTACGCGTACAAGGAGCGGCGGGCCAAGCTGTACGTGTGCGAGGAGTGTGGCTGCACCTCGGAGAGCCAGGAGGGCCACATCCTGCACCTGAAGGAGCACCACCCTGACAGCCCGCTGCTGCGCAAGACCTCCAAGAAGGTGGCTGTGGCCTTGCAGAACACTGTCACTTCCCTGCTGCAGGGCAGTCCCCACCTCTGAGCAGCTCCGGCTCCAGGTGCTACCAGAGGACCCCAGAGGGATCTGGTTTGCCTCCCTGCTGCCCGGCCAGTCCGCCCTCTGGCCTCCAGTGGCCTCTCTTCAGGACGCTGACATCAGGGCTGGAGCCTGGGCCTCTGCGCCTGGAGGACACTCGGATGTCTGGGCAGGGGTGAGGCCAGTGATCAGCAGCTGCCATCCACAGACAGGCCCGGTTTCCCTGGCAGCAGGACTTCCCTCCCAGAGGGGGTGCGTGAGAGGGATCCCCTTGCCCTGGGCCCTGAGCACAGGACAGGGGCTGCAGGTCCCCTGGGACAGCAGTCAAGAGTCCTTGCAAGGAACACCCTGCGAAGACCCACGTGGGGACCGGGGAGGCTTGCACTACTGCAGGCCACGCGTGTGCACAGCCGTGTGCGAGCATGGGCGTGCAGACCACCCGTGCGAACACAGGTGCACACAGGAGGCCTTTTCACGTATCACCTCATTTTTTGTAAAAATCAAGGTGCCAAGGAGGTTTTATTTCCTTTTTTAAAAGATGACAAATGTACAGATATTAATATATATTTGGTGCCCACGGCGACTGTTTTTAAGAGAGGGATGGAGCTGGCTTTTCTCCTCCCTGCGTGGTTCTATTTATCCTGGACATTTCAAACTTCTGTGCCTTGGCTCTGGGGGCGCCTGCCCCAACCACCCCTGTTCTCTGAGATGTCCACCCGAAGACCCTCTTCCAGGCCCGCCCAGAGCTGCTGCTCCTGCTGTCCTTCCCCTTCTGCTGGACAGCGCCTTGCTTCTGCTCCTCCTCCCAGACTCTGCCTCCCTCAGCCTCTCCTGGCAATCCCCAGGTTTCCTGGAGAGCCTGCTACACTGTGCGTTGGAGATTCCAGGCTGAGGGCAGAGGTCAGCCAGGTGGGATGGGGAGTCTGTGATGGGAGGGAGTCTGCTGCCTGCAGGGCGGTGGCTCTCCCAGGCCGGGCTGGAAAGCTGTCCCTTTTCCTGGGTGAGTCAAAAACCCTAGCACAGCAGCCAACAGTTGGGACAAAACAGTCAACACACCGAAACTTCCAGAGGGAAGAGTATGAGATGGCTAATAAATTCTCTTTGTCGCCTTTTTCCTGACTGTTTTCTAAATGGCAAGACTGGGTTTTGAGTGCCTGAGCTGAGGAGTGGGTCAGGCTCCCTTGGCGTGGCTGGGTTTCCTGCTGTGGGCCGAAAGGGTGCTTTTCCTGTGGGCCAGAGGAGATGGCAGAGGCCACAGCCAGCCTGTGAGAGCGAGGGAGGCAGACTCCAGAAGGCCATGGAATGCAGCCTGGGCACGAGCTGGACATAAACTCTGCAGACCTGTTTTCACTTTCCTGTCCTGTGTGGGAGCCATTGTATTCTGAAAGTTCTAGGGTATAAAATGACCTTATCTGGGAGCGGTTTGTGTTTACATTTCTGTCTCCCTGGGTTTGTTACCAAGCTGAGGCCATCGGGAGGTTCTGTGTTTTCTCTTATTTTATAACCTTCCCTTCAACTAGTAAAATCAGAGAATAACGTTTTCTTGTTTCTGGTTTTTTATCTTATGAGTCTTTATTTTGCAGAGAAATTCATCAAAACAATTGCTGCACTCTCTCCAGACCCTGTTCCTTTATGGTTACCGTGGGCTGGAGGCCAGACAAGACTCTGAACCCACTAGATTGTGACTTCCAGGGCTTGCCCTGTCCAGCCCCCTCAGCTCTCAGAGGCTGTGGCAGCAGGGGCCTCTCCCTGGGCTCCCTTCCTCTCTCACCACTCCTGAGTCCCCACCAAGGGCCTCTGCCACCCAGAACCTGATGCTTTTCACAGTGGCTGCAGTCCTCTCAAAGCTCATGTCACTTCCAGGCAGACACTAGGGATGTCCACACTCACAGTGCTGACCTGTGCCAGGCACTCATGAGAGAAGCCAGGGGCAGGTCCATGGCCTCTGGCCCATCAGTAGTGGGCGGGCTAGAACAGACAGACGGGGGTCCATGCCTGGAAGGACTGTGGGTGCTGTGGGCAGAGAACTGGGCAAAGACAGTGGGAACCTCTCACACTCAAACTGGAGGGAAATTTGGAGATTACCTGGCCTTGCCCATCACTCTGGGAACTCTGGTCCCTGAATTCTAAGGTTCCTCCATCATGCTCTGGCCAGATGGAGCGGGGGCGGAGTGGGGGTAGTCACCAGGCTCCGGCCACTGGTGTTATGACCTGACAGGCATTTGAAGGTTAGTGCCTGGATGGGTGAGAAGTCCAAAGGGTCAACCAAACCCCGTTTCACACACTCGAGGGGAGCAGAGCCCATTGTGGGGGCACCAGGTGATTAACTGCTATGCCATCTCCCTCAGCCAGGTTGGTCCAGAGGGTCACATTTTGAAGGCTTTAAGGTCCTTTTTTTTTTTTTTTTTTTTTTTTGGAACTGGGGATTGAACTCAGGAACACTCGGCCACTGAGCCACATCCCCAGCCCTATTTTGTATTTTATTTAGAGACAGGGTCTCACTGAGTTGCTTAGGGCCTCGCTAAGTTGCTGAGGTTGGCTTTGAACTTGCGATCCTCCTGACTCAGCCTCCCAAGTCACTTGGATTACAGGCGTGCGCCACCATGCCTGGTGCTTTAAGGTTCTTAAGATTCTTCAGGGCAGGCCAGTGCAAGAGCCCCAAGGCCTCGGGAGAGAGGAGAGATCAGTGCACACAAATAGTGTGGCCAAACACAGGCCAGCCAACCCGGAGTGAGTGGCATCTGGGAAGAGGAAGGCCCACCACCCGCTTCCCACCTGCACTCAGTCCGTCTCACCAAGGGTGTTGGGAGACCTGCCTGGGCACCAGTGAACACTCAGAGGGAAGGGGCGGGGGGGAGGGGCTTATCAGGAGGGAGGCAGAGTCCTGTTGTCCCCAGAACAAAGCAGCAGGCACTGGGTAGGGCAGAGAACTTTGGGGCTTCAAGTGCGGCGAATGATCTCCACTCCAGAACTGAATGTCTCCTCTAATACTTTTACAATGAATACATTATTTTTACTATTGGAACAAAAAACTTAGAGGTTTCCCAGCTCACTGCCTCACACCTGTAATCCCAGGAGGCTGAGGCCCAGGAGGCTGAGGCAGGGGGATCACAAGTTCAAGGCCAGCCTCAGCAGCTTATCGAGGCCCTAAGCAACTCAGTGATAAAATACATCTAAATAAAATACAAAAAGGGGCTGGGGATGTGGCTTAGTGGTTAAGTGCCCCTGGGTTCAATTTTTGGAACAAAAAAAAAAAAAAAAAAAAAAAAAAAAAAAAAAAAAAAAAAAAAAAAAAGCACTTCAGGGTTTTAGTTGATCTGAAGTCTAATATATGAACAGGGAGGTGAGGCTGCCTCCCCTGGCCAAATAAAGAGCAAACGGGATCTTGGATGATATGAGAAGAGTGGCCTCAATCGCACTCCATGTCCCCCTGTTTTGGGCTGGCCCCCCAGTTCTGCAGCTGTCAAGTAAAGGGCTTTGGCCTTCAGTTAGAAGTCGGGGTTTGGGCCCAGCCCTCTCCCATTTTCTGTGACCTTGGACAAGTGATAACTTCTCAGGTTCCTCATCTATAGAACAGGTGGACCCTCTGTGCTCTGAAGTCTCTGGGCCCCTGTCAAGAAGCCCCCTGACAAACAGCAGCAGAGGTGTGGCCAACAGAAGCTGGGGAGGTCCTGAGGAGGGGAAGGCCACCAACAAGGCTGCCAGCCCAGGAGGCAGGAAAAGTTTCTCCAGTTGGCTTCCCACAAGGCAGAACCCTGGGCGAGCAAGAGAGTTAGAGGGGCACTGACCTGGTCCTAGAGGGCGTAGGACCCTCCTGAGCCCCCCACAGCTTGACCCTGGGAGGGAGGAGCTGGCACTGTCTGCAGGGTGCAGGGAGCTACTGTTAGGGATCACCAAGGTTCTCACCTCTAGGACGCAGGCTGGAGAAAATAATGCCCAAGGCTATTCCACCTATGCAATTATATAAGGTCAGGCCGTAGTGGCGTGGCCATGACTTCAGGTCGAATGGCCATTCCGAAGAAGGCAGAAACACTGGCAAACAGAGCAGGTCAGAGAGAAAGCTCGGGAAAGGTTGAGATCGGGTGCAGGCTGTGCCAGCTCCGGGTTTGGGATGATGATGACCTGGCTTCTTGTGGGAAGGGCTCCCTTTCCTGTCCTCTGGGTCCAGCCTGAGGTGGTGGCAATCACCTGACCCAGGATGTTCCACTCTCATGACCAGAACCAACCCACCCCCTTGTGCCCCCTGCCAGCCCCTTCCCTCCTCCTGGAGTCTGATGCCCGCCCTCCTTCCCCCACAGGGCTCCTTCTGCTCCTCTCCCGACCCTGGCGCTCCTTCTGCCTCCCTGTGTCTTCCCAGCCTGAAGACCCCCAGGGGCGTGCCTGTGGGCTGCAGGCTCCTGGCATGTGGGCAAGTGGCTGCCGGCAGGAAGGTGGGCTGAGTCAGGTGTGGAGATTCAGGTTGGGTGAGGGAGGAGCGTCGAATTAGGCCTTCCAGGCTGTTCCCTGAGTGGAAGAGCTGGAGGCTCTGTTTCCATGTGTTCCTGACTTCTCAGTGTATACAGCTGTCCCCCCTTATCCTCGGGGGATACATCCCAAACCCCAGTGGACCCCTGAACCACGGAGAGCACTGAACCCTACGCATACTTTTTTCCTATCATAGAGACCTATCGTGAAGTGCATGTGAGGCTCAGCTAGAGACCAGCAGCTGACAATCAAATGCAGCAAGTGCAGGGCAGGAACGTGCACTGTCCCCCTCAGAACAGGGGATTGTCCTTTTAGCATCTTCAGACGGTGGCTGACGTCGGGCATTGGAGGCCGTGACAAGGGGCACTGCTGGAAAGTGGTGCCTATCCGCCCTCCCCAATCTTTCAAAACGGCATAAAACACAGGAATCTCAAAGTGTACTCAGATGGGGGTGGGTGGGAGCCAGGCCACTGTCACTGTACCCAAGTCTCAAACACAGCTGCTTACCTGTGCTCAGACTCCTTCCTGCCTGAGGACCTGAGGGGTGGTGACATGCCACCTCCTACCCAGAGAGGAAACCATGGGGCTGAGTGCCACTGCATGTCCAGGCTGCTAGGTGACACCGCCTGTTAGCGTCACACCAGCATGTCCCATCTCATAGAATAGCATTTGGGGTGTTGGTCCAAACCAAGAGAGGCTCCTGGGACACCAAGAGAGGCCATGTGTCACTTATTAGAAACCCGAGTCCTTGGAGTCAGGTTTTGCTTCAAGCACACATGTAAACACTGCTGTCACCACAGCTAATCATCGCTTGCGTTTATTGAGCTCCTACTATGCGGGCAGCCGCCTACTGGGCTTCTCTATGATGTCATCGCCATTCCCCAAAACAACCTAAGGGGTATTATTGTGTCTATTTTTAGACAAAGAAATTGAGGCTCAGGAAGATTAACCGCCCTGTTCAAGGTCACACACGCTAGTGAACAATGCAGCCAGATGGATCTGAGATCGGCTGGACTCCAGAGTCTGGGCTCCTGCCTCTCAAACCCTCAATGACTGTGGAATGAGAGATCTGTATTTGTTCTCTGGACATTGGGCACCTACATATGCCAGGAGCCCTGCTGAGGTTTGGGGGTGCCAGGCTGAAGAAGATAACCTTGTTCCAGAAGTTCACCTCGTTCGGGGGAGTGAACATGGCCCCAGTCAATGCAGGACGCACCAGCATTGAGAACAGAGGCAGCTGGCTCCACCTGGGGCCCGGGACTGACGTCCCACTGATTCCAGCCTAGAGCAGATAACTCTTTTTTTTTTTTTTTTTTTTTTGATCCTAGGGATTGAACCCAGGGGCACTCCACCACTGAGCCACACCCCCAGCCCTATTTTGTATTTTATTTAGAGACAGGGTCTCACTGAGTTGCTTAGGGCCTCGCTAAGTTGCTGAGGCTGGCTTTGAACTCGCAATCCTCCTGCCTCAGCGTCCCAAGTCGCTGGGATTACAGGCATGCGCCGCCGCGCCCAGCAAGCAGATACTTATTAAGGCCCCGAATGTCATCCCACGTTGACAGAGATGAGGAAAAAGAAGGGAAAAACATGAGCAGGGCTGAGTACCTACCTCCTGCCAACCTGGTGTGTTGAGTGGATCTCCTTGAGACTTCCAACAACCCTGCGGGGTTGGTACTGTCACTGTCACTTTATAGACAGGGACAGTTGGACCTAAAGAGGTTAAGGAACAGCCAAGGTCACCGACCCAGAAAGTGGGTGCTCTCTCTCGGACACCACACTGTCTTCCCCAAAGTGTGGAAATGGGAGGAAGGAGAGGGGACCCCCCAGACCCAACTACAGGGCAAAGCCAGGGTCTCACAGGGACCAGGGTGCTAGTGTCCGGGGCGGCACAGAACGCCAGGCGCCTGGGTTCCAGCTGCAGTTGCAGCTACACTGTCTCTTAAACACTCCAAACCTGGAGAAGGGGCGAGAGAGCAGGGGGAAGCTGCTCAGGGGATCCAGAGTCAGGTGGGACATTCCAAAGCCACCAGGGCTCCAACGTGGACTCCCAACACCCACCCGCACATACCCTGACCTCCACCCTACAGTCCCAGTTTTCCAGTCATCCTGTCCTCACCTCCGCTGCTCGGCCAGTCCAGCCGGCCCCGGCCCGGCCCCCTCCCTGTCTCCTCCGCCTCTGGGGACTCCAGGTAACAGGCCTGGGCGCCTCCCCCTCCCCACGCGCAGCAGCGGATGAGTTGCCGAAGGAGACCAGGAGAACTGGAAGGACTTGAGTTCCTTCTGCCCGCGGCACAAATGACCTGTGAGCGGTAATAACAGGGCAAAGGAGTGGACCCGCCTGGGACTCAGAGGGCGGGCTGGCGGCCAGCAGCCGGTGCCAGTGTGCCCTGCCGCTAAGGTCCTTGCTCAGAAACTTGAGGGTCTCTGTTCTTGCCATGACATCACTCATGCTAAAGATCCCATGTCCCTTCTCCCAGAGCTCCAAGAGGGTCATGTCAGGGCTTCCTGAAGCAGGGGCTCTGGGGGTATGCCATCTCTCCAGGTAGCAGGCCCTGTCAGAGGGAGCAGGAGGAGATGAAGTTTCTGGAAGTCAGGGCAGAAAGGTCGAGGTTGCACTTGTGGGCTCTGGAATTTCTTTCCTTCTTTCATCTTTTTTTTGTGGGGGGGGGGGGTACTAGAGATTGAACTCAGGGGCAGGGGCACTTAACCACTGAGCCACATCCCCAGTGCTTTTTATTTTGAGAAGACAGAGTCTTGCTAAGTTGCTCAGGACCTTGCTAAGTTGCTGAGGCTGGGCTTGAACTTTTGCTCCTCCTGCCTCAGCCTCCTGAGTCATTGAGACGGCAGGCATGTACCACTGTGCCCAGAGGAATTTGGAAGCCAGACCCTGTCTCAAAATAAAAAATAAAACAGGCTGAGGATGGATGTAGCCCAGTGGCAGAGTGCCCCTGGGTTCAATCACCAGTACCACAAAAGGAAAAAAGGAAAAAAGGCTGCATGGACAGAGAAGAGGAGGAGGAGAGGAAAACAGCCACACAGCCAGGGTCCAGGCTGGAAGAGTGGGGCTGACGGGGACACCAAGAGGGGACACTGACTATGTCTTTGCCATGTGAAGAGCTCCTGAGCTGAGCAAGACTGCAGCTGAGTAAGAGCCTCCCGTGCTGGGGAGGGGAAGAGAGTTCCCACATACCCATAAGAACAGCAAGGCACATGCCACGCAAAACCAACCAGTTAGTATTGGCTATTCATGAAAGAGCTTCAGAGCTAAAAATCATATGAAAAAATTCAACTTCTTTAATAATCAAAGAAATGAAGATTAGATACAATTTTCCTATAAACAAAAACCTCTAATGAAATTGGTTGCTATAATATTGAAAAAGTAGGAGCGACCTAAATAACCTAAATAACTGACTTTAAAGTACATCAAAAATTATAATAAAAAATACATACTCATTGAATATGATGTTATAAAAGCATTTCAGGAAAATGCTTGTAATGCATTAAGAGGCAAGTTCCCAACAGTATCACGGGGTGGGTGCAGCCACCATTTTTGTAATCAAAGTAAGTCCATGTGTAGGTCACACAAGTAATGGACTGTGACTGGCCACCAACCTCACAATGCTGTTACTGCTCGTGGTGGGATTGCGCTTTTTATTTTATTCTGCATTTCTCTATATTTTAAACTTTAATGTTCTCATATTGCTTTTGCAATGGAAAGGAAGCTTCTTGGTGAAGCCGAAGGAGTCCGCAGTCAGGAAGAATCGTTTGCTTTACCTGTGTGTTGCTGCGAGTAGAGATTCTCCTCCTATGGGATGGTCACGGGAGTGAGTGAGATGGGGTGGCTGGCTATGCGCTCGGTGGCAGTGTTTACCTCGCATGCACCGGGCCGGGCTCAGTCCCCAGCACCACACACACACATACAAAAGGAAAAAGAAGGCCAGGCGTGGTGGCGCACGCCTGTAATCCAAGCGACTTGGGAGGCTGAGTCAGGAGGATCTCGAGTTCAAAGCCAGCCTCAGCAACTTAGCGAGGCCCTAAGCAACTCAGTGAGACCCTGTCTCTAAATAAAATACAAAATAGGGCTGGGATGTGGCTCAGTGGCGGAGTGTCCCTGAGTTCAATCCCTGGTTCCAAAAAAAAAAAAAAAAAAGTAAAAAGAAGTGAGGGGAGATGAGAATGAGTGGGAGGATGCCTGAGGGGACAATCATCTGAGGGAAGATCCCAAGAAAGAATCCTGACCTTGATGCTACTTTAAACCTAGGGGAGGGGACATGACATTGTGTGGAGAGCACAAAGGACCTGGAGTCAGGCCTGAGAGTTTGAATCTGAAGTCAACCAGTCGGCCCTGAGGAAAAGTCAATGCCCTTGAAGTGGAGTAACCTAGGACAGTGAGTTGCTTTGGAAAGTATTAATCCCTTAAAAGTGTTGAATATAATAGTCAATAACATTCATTTCTGATTTAACTTGGGCAAGAACGAGGACCAGCTGCTGCCCATGAGTTCACATTGGTTGTTGAGGATACTGGTCATGATGAAGGAAGGAGACAGTTTTCCCACATGGTTCAGACAAACTTTGGTTTCCTGATCCATAGTAATAGAATATAAAAATATACCTACTCTGAGCTCAGAGAAGGCTTTGGGCCACCTTCTGTCTTTTCTCTGAGGGAAGAATATAAAGCCCCTTAAGCTGGGCACAGTAGCACACACCTATAATCCCAGCAATTTGGGAGGCTGAGGCAGGAGGATCACAGGTTAGAGACCAACCTCAGGAATTTAGTGAGATCCTGTCTCAAAATAAAAAAAAATAAAATAAAAAGGGGTGGGAGTGTATTAACTCAATGGTGGAGCACCCCTAGGTTCAATCCCCAACACCAAAATAAAGAAACAAAAACAAACAAATAAAGCCCGGGTTGAGAAATTCCTGGTTAGTCACGTGCGGGTCACTGGAAGGAGAAAACAGTACAAACGCTGGGACCTGTGACCTCCCTCACCTGCACTTGTTTACCGAGGTTTTGGCAAAATGCCTGGGGGCTGAGTTGGGTGGACCAAGGATGCCAAAGCTTGTCATCTAAGGAGACTGGGAGAGGCTGGGCGGGGATTCCAGTTAGATGGGTCCCCACCCTGCAGGAGACAGGTACGCCTGCGCATGACTCATAAGCCCCTCCCGTCCACCGCCGGTCAGCTAGTTCTTACAGTCCCATTCTTGGGCTTCCGCACCGCATGGTCCCAAACGTCCTCAAAGAGAGCGGCTTTCTCCAGCCACGCTGGTGATCACCACGAGCTCTCCAGGTACTGGCCAGGCTTGGAGGCTCCTTCTCTGCCCCGCTGACAGCCTTCAGTGTGACAGCATCTTTGCTCTTCTTCCCTTTGCTCCTTCCAGGAGCCCCTCCCCACTCTTCCTCCGCCAGACCCCCATCTTGACATTTTCGGATCCTTGTGATCCTCTCTCCCCTCCTTCCTCAGCTTCCCGCTCCTTCTCCGCTCACCACTCTGGCTCCTGATCCAGCCAGCATTTACCTCTATGCCCTTCACGTCACAGGAAGCTCCCACCAGGAGCTCCTGGATGCCAAGTCAGCTCAAGCACAGGGACGACCAAGTGACACGGGGAGCTGCCCCTTCCCATCAGGGCCAACAAGGCTGTGGGCTCCAGAGCTTCTTTGTCCCCCTCTCCTTCGATGATCCCACCTCTATTAGCCAACATCAGCAAGTTTTGCTCCTAATACTCCTTCCAACCCCAGCTCCTCCCTGCCTTCCTCTCCTGGGGCAGCTTTGGATGGGTCTCCGCGGGCTGGTGCTGACATGCCCGAGACTCGGGCACCGTGGCCGGCGAGCTTTCGCCTGGTGAGTGGAGAGGCGCAGGGTGTTCGTGTCCATCGGGTGGGACGGGCGGTCACGGAACTGCCTGGCACTTGGTTCTGGCGGCTGCACTCTGCCCTCCGCTCTTGGCGCTTCTGAGTCCCCGCTATCCAGCGGGGTGTCGGGACAGGAGCTTTTCCTGCCTCCCTCGGTCCTTAGAACCCCACCCACTGTGTTTTCAAATCCGAATCTCGTTTCGAAATCTCCTGCCCACAGGGTTTCCCACCCCCTCCCAGTCTTGAATCAGCCTGCTGATCGCAGCACTCCAGGATGAGGAATGGAGATGTTAGGTGGACCTGGCTGGCACTCAGCCCTGAAGACACTCCTGTGCCGGCGGCATCAGGGCAAACAGACCAATTCCCTGCCTTGTCGTCCAGGAAGGGAAAGACCAAGTAGGGTCCAACTCAGCGCAAAGCCTGGTGGCCGGCAGATGGAGACCAGGCCCGATTCCCCCGAGGGGCATCGGGTGATGCTGTCCAGCAGGAACCCTGCCCCAGGAGCGGCCTCCCAGGGAGCTAGTCAGTCTCCCATGTGCTTCACTGAGGCCATGGGGCATGGTCATTCTCCAAAGAAAGCTGAAGGGCAACCTGGGTCCTACATCGTGTTCTAACTCTTTACCTTGATTTTTATTTTTTTTAGATATATCTTTTAATTGTTGACGGACCTTTATTTTATTTTTTTGCAGTGCTGAGAATCGAACCCAGCGCCTCACACTTGCTAGGCAAGTGCTCTACCCCTGAGCCACAGTCCCAGCCCCTCACTTTGATTTTTAGTTAAAAAAAAAAAAAATCTATGCAAAGCCTCACTTCTGCATCCAGATCCCAGACAGCTGATCCTTTTGTGCCAGGGAGCAGAGTGGGATCCTGGTAGAGGCTCCCGGCTCCCTTGCGGAGGGGAGCACTGCAGGCCGGAAGTAAGCCTTTTTCTCTGGGCCTCTGAACCAAGGAGAGAAAACCACCTGATCCCACACTAGCTCTTATTCTTGGCACATGGTGTCACTCTTGCTTCACTTTGTCTCAGCCCAAAGTGGAGACTGGTGGCGATTGCCACAGAGAACTCTCTCCCATCTCCCACCCCTGCACATGTGAGTATACGGGTGCCTTTGCATGCGCACACACATGTACACATGCACCTCCCAGGAGTGCCACCTGGGAGATGCTAGGGAGGGAGGGTCACTTGGAAAAGCGGGTGGGGGCAGGGGTCCTCATCCTCCCACACCAGGGCCTGGGTGGAACCAACTCTCCTGAAATTGTTGGCTGTTGACTTAGCCAACATATTCTTAAGTCCCAAAGTGCTCAGAAGACAATCTAGTGGCACACACATGCACAGTAAACAAGAGGAGTCACTTGACATCAAGGGCAAGGGTGTGTTTGTAGCTGCAAGGCTTACTGAGCCCTTGTCGGTGCAGAGGGGTCAAGTTGGGCCCATCTTTTGGAATCAGTCTGAACTGTCAGGCTATCAGAGACCTCCAGAGCCAAGGACCATTCCCCTAAAAAAAAAAAAACCCAGGTATTGGTCCAGTTTGCCCCTGTTCCTGTGTGGGGCCAAAGAAAGTTTTTCTTTCTTTCTTTTTTTTTTTTTTCTGGGGATTGAACCCAGGAGGTGCTTTACCAATGAGATACCCCCAGAACCCTTTTTATCTTTAGTTTGAGACAGGGTCCTGCTAAGTTGTGGAGGCTGGGCTCAAACTTGAGATCCTCCTGCTTCAGCCTCTGGAGTCACTGGGATTATAGGAATGTGCCATGGTGCCTAGCAGGGAAAGAGTTTTAGCGTTCACTTACGCATCTTCTCAATGCCCTGGCTACCAGGCCTTTGTTGGTCCCCAGTGTGGCAGTTTCTCTAAGTTTTCACAAGTTTTTCTAAGTACATCTTCTGGCTACCAAACGAATATTCTGTTTGCTTTCCACTGGTTGAATTAATTAGTGTGCTTAAATGTCTCCTCCCCTAGGCTCGAGAGCCACAGTGCCATCCTCAAAATCTCCCAGCTTCTGCTGCCTCCCGTCCTCACTCCAAGCACCCCCAGGCTCCTCTCAGCAGGCTTAATAACCTCCCAGTGGGCTTCTGGGCTAACCTGAGTCTCCGTCTGTACCCCTTCTCCCTCCTTACATCATCTTACAAGCCTCTGTCCCTGAGGCTCTGCTGTGAGTGAGTGACCTGCATGGGGACAGTGGTTCCTCCTCCAGGGCACACGGCCATAATCTCCTTCTCATAAGAAATCCAACTCCTTTACCACACCGATGCCAGCAGAGTGGTTCAGGGCAAAGGAGACGTCTGAAAGTCCCTGACCATCACCGGCTCAGTGAAGAGCCATCACCCAGGAAAGCCCATGTGGACAGGGCTGCCTGTCCAAGCCACAGCTGCCCTGTGACCACACTCCTGCCTGCAGGGGCCTTGGCATCGTCACCTGAAAAGCATATGACATCTAGGTTACAAGGCTTGAGGCTGCCTTGATGTCCCTAGTACCTGGCTGTCGTGAGCAGCCAACCTCCCAGCGGGTGGGGCGTCCCTGCCCTGTCACCCTGAGCCTTCCTGCACAAGTGAGCAGTTTAACCATTTCCCTGCCACCTCAGCTTTGAAAGCATCTCATAAAAGCACATCAGAGGAAACAGTCTTTTTATTCCATCTATTATTAGTTCCCGGAACAGAGGCTGGAGATACAGTCACCCTGGGGTGATGAGCAGACACGAGTGGCGGAGCCACCACTTCACCTACTTCTGGGGATCAGATTGTTGATGTCAGGGTCAGGCACCACACTCCCACCAACAGGACCACACGCCACTGCGTCAGTGGCGTCCCTTGTCTTGGGCGCCGTCCCAGGCCAGTGGATGGAACTCTGGTCATTGCGGATCTGTGCGTGAACCGTGTGATGATGCGGCTGCAAGCTTCTTGACATGGTTGGATTTCATGACTATTATCTCATTGATTGACCAGCATTGGAGGAAGGAAAGAGAAAAAGGGAAAAACGGGGAGGGGAGCTCGTGGGCAAACCAGCCACCCAAACGGGCAGTGAAGAAATGCAAATGAACCCAAAGCCCTTTCTCTGGCCCCTTGGCTGCAGCAAATCAGTCACCTGATTTTTTTTTAAGGGATGGTCTTCAACCCTGGCAGTCTCTGATAGTCTGACAGTTAAACTGATTTCAAAAGATGGACTGCACTTGATCCCTCTACGCTGCCAAGGTTCCAAACCACAAATCCCTCCTACCTGACTTGCACAAACTTCATAAATAACAGAGACGCTCACTTGAGTAATTAGAAGAAAAAACTGTCAGCTAAGTGGTTTAGGAAGGCCTAGGTGCGGCTAGAAGCATTCTGCGTATATTCTGTGAAGCCAAACTTGTAGCCAGCCAAAAATACTAGCTTAATGAGCTTATAAATTTGGAGTGACGCTTCACTTCTTACAGCGGGGTCTGGGGTGCAACTATTTCACCTTTGAAATCAAAGATGCTGCCATGAGGCCTTCACCCCATCGCTTCGTCAAGGAGGCTTGTTCTTCTACCCAGGTAACTGACCCAGACAGCTCTACCGCCAGCATTTTGCGCAGGGGAAAATAACTCTTGGGTACCGGGACATGATTTCTGACTTCTGAGCTCTTTCCTTCCTTCCCTGCTTCAACTGCTCCCAGGCTCCCAAAATACCACTCACCAGTGCTGTTACCCTTTACAAAGGTGATACTTCTGGCAGGAGATGGGCACATGTCCTGGTTAATCCTACAAGTTCACAAGGTTCTCTAATGCTCAAGTTCAAGGCACTCTAATCTCAGCAATCATGGTTTGTGATAGGCATTTCTAGCTTTTCCTATCTACTGTATTTCTAAGCAATTTAATTGAGCTTAAAAGAGCTTTGCATAATGTGCCACAATCTGGCAAACGAATGCTGTACGCAGAGTCTTGCTGGCGGGGTAAGTCTGGTGCAGGAACACCCAGTCAGCAGCACTGTCCCACATGTGACTGCGAGTCCCCCACAGCCTCCAGGGCCCCACAAGGCACCGAGGGGCAGGGCGAGGTAGCGCATCTCGACTTCCTTAGACCATGGCTGGATCTCATGGTGCACACCTGTTCCAGTCCGTTGGCTTTTCACAACCAATATTTGGATGTCACTTCCATATTTTCCTCTATTCCCGATCGGTGCCAGCCTGGAGACCAAGACAGAACGAGTCTTCAGATGAACACTTGGCCACCAGTTTTTCCAGAGCCCCAGGACAGTGTTGCTAATATTCAGGGCTATGTGTGACCTTGCTGTCCCTCACCACAGAACTATCTGTTAATTAAACAGACAGACAACCTTACAATTAGGTCAACTCCATATCCTCTGACTTAAGCCCTGGATTCCTTCCTCTCCAGGATTAGAGTTCTCAGAGGGAACTTCTCAATGAACAACATGCACAACATTCTCCTCATGCCCCCAGCAGACTCCTTAGTCAGCAGCCACCCACTGAATGTCCCAGGACTTCTGGCCCCTGCCCCAAAAACCTGAGCCTCCTATGTGAGCTTCTGTTTTCTGTCTCTGTTGTTCTCACTGGTTTTCCTATGCTTTTGAGGACAGAAACTGGACAAAGAGAAGTCCCAATTCTATGTGTGCTGGTTATGTGGCTCTGGGAAAACCATCATGACACGCCAAGGATTCATGGTGCAAAAGTTCCCAGTCCCTTAGCCAGGTGCTATGACATACACCTGTGATCCCAGCAACTGTGGAGGCTGAGGCAGGAGGATCACAAATTCAAAGCCAGTCTTAGCAATTTTTAGAGGACCTAAGCAACTTAGTGAGATCCTGCCTCAAAATAAAAAAATAAAAAGGGCTGGGGATGTGGCTTAGTGGTTAGTGGCTAAGCACCCCTGGGTTCAATCCACAGTACAAAAAAAAAAGTTCACAATCCTGCTCTCCTATCCCCAAACCAGCTGAGACACAGACAAGCCCTTGGCCAGGGTAACTTAGCTCCACTAGATAGGCATCTAGAATCTGTGCTATCTCCCTCCCAAAGAATCAGGGCCCAAGTGTCACCTCCCAGGGCTCCTTGAGACATTACTGAGTAGAGCCTTCAGAGAGCCTACCATCACCTGGAGAGCGTCACCTCAATCTCCCACCTTTGGCAGGTGGGTAAGGACAACTCAGGAAGGAGGTGTCCTGCAATGTGAGAGCCCATATCCAAATGGGAAGAGTGACCTCAGGAGCCAAGCAAAGAGAGGGTCTGAGGATCTGTGCAGCTGCCTGGGCGGCCGCATCGGAGAGCTGAGCTAGGAACAGATGCATTCTCATCATGCTCAAACCCCAGACCGCGTGGCAATCTTTTCTTATCTTTTCTTTTCTTTTCTCTTTTCTTTTCTCTTCTCTTCTTTTCTTTTCTTTTCTTTCTTCTTCTTCTTTTAAAACTCATCTCTGCCGCATCTGTTTTCCTCTGGGCACGTGAAACTTTCACTTTCTCTTCTCTTCCGTCTTCCGAGGTGAGAGAAGTCAGGAGCACAGGGTTCTGACGGGGTGCCAGCTGGGGTGAATGGACGCATTGTTCTCCTTAGACACACTAAATACAACCAATACACTGGCTGATGGGACGTTTGGGAGTGTTTTCTTTTTGACAAGGAAGCACAACGGTGACCAGCTGTGACAGACACAGGCCTGCCTCTCTGAGCTTCCAAGGCATTAACAGGCCAGCATGGATATATCTGGTTTTTTGCATCGGCCTTTATAAATGTCTACAGGAGGTCAGATCTTTCTCAATGGAAGGTTCATCGCATGCCTGCTAAGCCTGCGTTCACTGACCAAGTGCCCTGCCACTGATCTACACCCCCAGCCCCGAAGACTCTTGTCTCTTTCTTACTGGGTAATCAGACCCTTGATTTTCATATAAGACTGATTTTCCACTGGAACCTCTGGTTTTCTGTCCTCCCTCGTACTAAATGTCCCAGAAGAGCTCCGTATTTAAGTGAGCCCAAGCAGGAATCTACAGAAAAGCAGAGAGGTGGGGGTTTTTTTTGGGTTTTTTTTTTTGTTTTGTTTTGTTTTTTTTGCGGTGCTGGGGATTGAACCCAGGGCCTTGTGCTTACACGGCAAGCACTCTACCAACTGAGCTATATCCCCAACCTTTTTTTTTTTTTAGCCACATCCCCCTTTTTGTATTTTTATTTAGAGAAAGGGTCTCACTGAGTTGCTTAGCACCTTGCTTTTGCTGAGGCTGGCTTTGAACTCTCAATCCTCCTGCCTTGTCCTCCTGAGCTGCAGGGATTATAGGCATGTGCTCTAGTGCCCAGCCAGAGACCATTTTTATTTTTTATTTTTGGTAGTCGTAGATGGACAGCATGCCTTTATTTTATATTTTATTTGTTCATTTTGATGTGGTGCTGAGGATTGAACCCAGTGCCTCACACAAGCTAGCAAGTGCTCTGCCACTGAGCCCAAGCCCCAGCCCCAGAGACTATTTTTATAAGTAAGTTTCCAATGTGTTTGCTTCAGTGAAGACTGGTATTTTTTTTCTAGAATGATCTCCACCATACATCCCATTTTCTTCTCATCTTTGATTTTTTTTATTGCCAAATAAGAAGTTTGCCACCTAAACCACAAAATGGGAGACAACCAATTTCTGCCCTTGACACATCAAAAATCCTTTGAGGTTTTACAAATACAAGTAATTATTATCAAAGTATTTGTTATAAGTGAAGAAGGGGAAGTGGAACTATTTCGACCAGCATAGGGATCTCTGGACCCAGCTCTGCCCCTGCTGCCTGGGTCAGGCCATTCTTAAGGAAATAATGCGTCTGGCTGCCCACAGACTCTTGTGATCACATTTTCAGAACTGAGAATTGGCGTGATCTGACAAAGGACTGTGTTTTCTGGCCCAGAAATGCACACAGTCCTGGAAAACAGAGGCTGTGTGGCTGCCCACGGGACAGCTCTCTCTGCCTTGTGCGGCACAGCACTTCACTGGGGCCTCCACGTCCCCGCACTCTCCTCTGGCTCGGACGCCCTAGACACCTGAGCTCGTTAAACTGATTAAAGCAGCTCTTCGAACAAAGGTCCAAACTGATCTCTCTAGTTACAATTTCCATTTCCATTTCCCAAATCAGCCTCTCCTTTTAAAAAGAGGCAGGTTAGCAGTAAATGAGCATAACCTCACCCACTACGGCCCTGTGTCAACCTGGACCTTTTCAGAGAATTAAAAGTACTTATTCCCAAAGTAGGTTTTACGGTTAAAATGAAACCACAGTCGAAAGCTGTCAGAATCTGGACTTCGGGCAGACGCCCAGGAGGGCAGTCCTGGGCATCCTCCTGGGGGCGAGGAAGGAACTGACCAAAGAAATCTTCAATGAGCACATAAAAAAGTCGGTGAGATGCTGAACCTGTTCCGCCGCCCCGCTCAGTTAGAGGGCACTTTTAACAGCATTAGGAAAGCGAAACCCGCTGTGGGCGGGGTGCGATGCGCCGGGTCACCCGCCTGGAGAAACTGCGGGCTGCGCCTACCTGAGCGACGTGCGGCGGGACCGCGGCAGGCTGCGTGGCACGCCGCGGGCGGCCAGGAGGGGCGGGCCGCGTGTCGGTGGTCCCCGGCTCTCGGCTGCGGGTCACTCGGGCGGTTGCTCTGACTTGTTATCTCACTGTTTGATTAAGGAACAAGCATTTAAGACAACACAAGCGCGCACCAGCGCAGCGGAGCCCGCGGGCGCTGGGCGCCTCCGGGGAGTCGGGCGTCGGGCCGTCGGGGCGGCGGCGCGGCGCCCTCTGCTGGGCGCGGCCGGTGTCCTGTCCCCGGCCCTGCGCGCCACTGCCCTCTGTTGGACACAAGGCTCTTCCGCTCCGCCAGTGGCTGGATCAAGCCACACTCCAGGTACATCCTGCTAGGTGGCATTAGAAAGGCCCAGCTGGCTGAACCTCAGTTTCCACGTCCATAAAACGGGCGCGACGGTACCACCATCAATCCTTGCTCACGTCCGAGGGTCGCGCTCAGGAACAAAGGCATGAGACCCTGCTGTTCTGACCTGTGTGGTGCCTGCTTCTGCCCCAGCAGAATCCAGCTCCCGCCTCTTGCCCCGGGAGCACAGTCTCGTGGCAGCTCTGTTCTGCCAGCTCCCGTAACTTGGCTATGCTTTTTCTGTTTGCGGTGCTGGGGATCCGTGCAGGGCCCACGCGTGCTGGGCAAGGGTCCTCCCATTCCCCGCCACACAAATGTTTTTAACACAATATGCACAGCATTTTTTCTTATAAGCATATATCATAATTTAATTTCCTGTCAAGTATCTGGTCGGTGTCTAAACCCCTAAACGCAGGGACCCATTTCCGTTGTCACTATGTAGCATCATGCCTACTGCACAGTAGATGCCTGATGAATACCTTTTGGTGTGTGCTGCAGGGTTGGGGCTCAGACCGAGGACCTTGGCACGCTAGGCAAGCACACGAGCCCAGCCACACCCCAGCCCTTGATAAGCACCTGGCGAATAGGACAAGGAGGTATCACAGGAACGGACAGAAATGGAAAGGACAAAGCAGATGGGGGCAAACCCTATTTCAGGAGGACAACATGAATTAATCCTGAAAAATAGGGGAGCAACGACAGAATGGCTGGTTAGCCTGCACTGGGCCCTGAGTGCCGAGCTGGCAATACAAAGTAAATAAATGACAAAAATAAATAAAAGAGCAGGAGCCCTAAGGTGGTGGCTGCACTGTGACATATGAGATTGGTTAATTGTATGTCAGGGGAAATTCACCTCAATAATAAAACAACCAAGGGGCAGAACTGTAATGCAATAATTACCGTTAATAATAATGGGTGATTTAGCCACTTTCCAAATACTCGATGAAGTCCACGGAAAGGGAATGGCTTCTCTACAATGCTTGGTGTTCTCAGATGTTTTCACATAAATGATTTCACTGGTTTCTCCCCACACGCCCACGTGGGCAGACAAAGACCACTGCAGGTCAGTCAGCAGCTGCCACTCACCAGGCCGTGGTCACGCCCCAGTGAGGGTCTGACCTCACTGCTGCCCTGCCTGGAAAGGACTCACCCCAACAGCTCCCCTGGGTCCCCTCATCTCCTCACTCTGCTTCAACTCTCCCCATCAGAAAAGCCGTCCAAAGAGCAGCCCACTAGTGTTCTCTCTCCCTTATCCTGCTTGAGTTTTGTTCAAATTTCTTTTTTTCTTTTTTTTCCTTTGGTACTAGGGATTGAACCCAGGGGTACTTAACTGCTGAGCCACATCCCCAGCCCTGACCCCTTTTTTTGTTTTTGAGATGGGGTCTTGCTAAGTTGCTTGGGCCTCACTAAGTTGCTGAGGCTGGCCTCAAATATGATCCTCCTGCCTCAGCCTCCTGAGTCACTGGGATTACAGATTTTTCTTCAGATTTCTTAGAACATGTTACTCATTGATCTTTTTTCTTTCTATAACAATGTAAGCTCCAAGAGAACAGGGCCATTCATCAGTTTTGTTCTCTGTTGTAATAACACAGACACCCGGAATGGTACCTGACAAATAATAGGTGCTTAATAAATATTTGTTGAATGAATAAGTAGTTGAACTTTGCCATGAACTTGGACAGATCTTATGGGGAACAGAGGTTTTTCAGCAACACCATAAAAATGAAATTACAATGTGACTGAAATAAATGCCAGCCGTTAGGGAGTTGTGATTGAGTTCAGGATCAGACCTTGCCTGGGCTCCTCTCATCCCCAGCTTCTTGAGTTGGGCACCTGTTGAGAACTAATCCCAGAACAGAAGAAATTGGCCCAGCCATGTCCAGGTCCCACCCTAGGCCTGCTCTTGGCAGGGAAGGGTGTCTCTGAGGAGGAAGGAGAAGGTGCCCGGCAGCGGTCAGAGTCCAGGGAGGGGCAGAGTGTGGCCTAACAAGATCCATGTAATCTAAGTAGAAATGACACACAGGATGTGCAACAGGAGCTTTGTGTGAATAATTCTCATTCCAGGGGAGAGCTTGCAGGGCTGGCCTCTCACGAGTTGGGGCAGTGTGGTCTGACGGGAGCAGTGACCCTTGCAAAAGAGGCAATGAGGCTCTGAGACTCAGTGGCCACCCCAGAATCATGCCCCGTGGCTCTGGAAAACTTCATGGCCAGCAACTGCAGCCACCGTCCTCCAGCACCTGGGTCAGGCAGCCAGGTAGGATGCAAGGCTGTCGGCGGAGGGCAGAGAATAGACAGGAATCAGTCTCAGGCAGCTGGAGTCAGCAGCCTTCTTGCGTCTGATGGCAGTTTACAGATTGCAGACAAATCGCAAACATGAAATGTTGGTCATTTGTCTAAACTGACCACGGCCATGGGACATTGTTGTTACATCTTAAAATAATTATTAACAAATATTTTTGACAAATGCCCATCTGCCAGTCCAAGCCTTACTTAATGGTATAGAACCACATTTCCACCTTTAATAAATCACAAAACTTTCTAAAGGAGATATTTCCTGGACTTACTTTCTCCCTCCTTCCCCTTTCTCGCTTCTAATGCCATCTGGTATTAAATCCTGTTACATTTTTCTTAGTTTAAAATATTTATTTTAAGCTGGGCGCGGTGGCGCACGCCTGTAATCCCAGCACTCAGGAGGCTGAGGCAGGAGGATCGCAAGTTCAAAGACAGCCTCAGCAACTTAGTGAGGCCTTAAGCAACTCAGTGAGACCCTGTCTCTAAATAAAATACAAAACAGGGCTGGGGATGTGGCTCCGTGGTGGAGTGTCCCTGAGTTCAATCCCCAGTACCAAAAATAAAAAATAAAATAAAATAAAATATTTGTTTTAATGCCTATGTGCCATGTATACAAAGGAGGAGCTGTTGGAACTGTTTTTCTGGAACTGAGCATCTATAGAAAATTCCAAGTTATACAAAGTGTGCCCGCCCACCCCTCGTATTCAAGCACTGTCCCACGTGGGCATGCGAGCGCGCACACACACACACACACACACACACACATTTTCCCCCCAAACTTCCTTATAACACATCCAAAGTACATGGCTCAAAAATCCAAGAGGATGATTCATTACAAAACAAATTAAACAAAAAACATCATGACACACTTTGCGTGCTGGTAACAGGCCATGACTTTTGCCATTTTCTGCGGTGCTGTTTGTTGGTGTTTTAACCTGTGCCGGTGTCAGGAACTTCAACTATTTACCTTTGTCCTGCAGAAACCACATAATAACCCTCCTGCTGCCCTGGGCACTCAAGCACGGGTGGGTATTGACTTTTTCTCAATTCCCACAGCTTGAAAGCAAAAGGCAAGCAAAGCAAAACATGGTTGTTTCTACCTTATATTCTCTAAAACTCAGAAAGGGTGTCTGGCCATCTGTGGACCTGGGTTTGACAGGGATCAAAGGACAGCCTGGCATCTCACCCCAGCTGAGGGGCACACATGGTGGTGGAGCCCACCTCTGGGCCTGTGGAGGTGGGTGGAAGCCCCAGGCAGGCTGGTGGGGTCTGGGCAGATAGGGGAGCGCAGGTCCCAACTGAAGGACACACCGAGAGCTCTGGCTGCCGCATGGTGCAGTGTGTCCAGATCTCCTCATTTTCCAGGAAAAGCCAGAAACTGAGGGCTTTTTTTTTAATCTAGTTGTCAATGGACCTTTATTTTATTTATTTGTTATGCGGTGCTTAGAATCGAAGCCAGTGCCTCATGCATGCTATGCAAGCGCTCTACCACTGAGCCACAATCCCAGCCCCAGAAACTGAGTTTTTAACATCACATTTTTAAATCTCCACATTTTCAAAAGTTAGAAATTAGTTCTAAAAGTGGTATTAAAATACTGTATGAGCTGGGTGCAATGGCCTATAATCCTGCTCAGGAGGCTGAGGCAGGAGGATCATAAGGCCAGCCTCAGCAAATTAGCAAGGCCCTATCTTGAAATTAAAAAAAAAAAAAAAGGAATGGGGATGTAACTCAGTGGTAAAGTAACCCTGGGTTCAGTCCCTAGTACCAAAAATAAGTAAATAAATATTTTCAAAAACACTCTCTGAGCCTGATACGGCACACAGGAGCCTGACTGTGCGCTCTTTGGAATAGTAAATTGCCGGGCGCGGTGGCGCACGCCTGTAATCCCAGCACTTGGGAGGCTGAGGCAGGAGGATCTCGAGTTCAAAAGCCAGCCTCAGCAACTTAGCGAGGCCCTAAGCAACTCAGTGAGACCCTGTCTCTAAATAAAATACAAAATGGGGCTGGGGATGTGGCTCAGTGGTGGAGTGCCCCTGGGTTTAATCTCCAGTACCAAAAAAAAAGAAAAAAAAAAGTAAGTGGCTCTCCCAGGTTTCAGGCCTGAATCCACCACTTAATAACTGATTCCTGGGCGGGAACTTCACCTCCCAAATGCTTGGCACTGATGATCTAGGAAGATGGGGAAGCTCGGCTCAAATCCTCACTCCACCACTTACTGCCACCACATTCCAGCCGTGTCCCAGGACTGACCACTCTGGCTCCAACTTCCTCCCCCATAAAACACAGACAATAATGCAGTCCCTCCCACGGGGTTGATGTGGGATCAAACGAGATGATGCGCACATGCCTCCTGTGGAGGAAGCACTCGGTGGTCATGGCTGCCACTGCTGTCCGTGAGCTTGGCGTCCCCTTCCCCTCTGTCCACAACCAGTCGGCCAGGCCTGCTAAGTAAGACCTGTGAAAGTCTCACATGGATCCGGTGCATGACCTCACCCTCTCCACCCTGAGCAATCACAATCAGCAAACGACCGTACCTCCTGCTTTCCTGAGTGACCTGGGGAAACAGCTGTGCCCAGGTGACTCCATCACTTGGCTTACAGTGGCATTCTCCCTGTTGCCGGCGGAACAAAGTCTAGTTCTCTACTCAAGGCTCTCCCCAGGTTCTTGTCCGGCCGTCTCTATAACATTTTTATGCCCCAGCCACACCCCACCCTGGCCTTGCCTTTCCTGAAAGCCATGCCATTTACGGTCATCGAACCTCAGCAACACTATTCTTCCTGCTTACCTTGTTTGTCCTCTATGTCACCCTTTGACCACGTCTCACCCTTCTAAATCCAGACCAAAATAATGATCTCCGCCATGAAGCCTTCTCTGATAGTCCCCCTAATGGCCCCCTGCAGTGGGGCCCTCACTGCCCTGCCTCTCTCCATACCTAGTGCACAGTTCCCTTCCATCCGCCCATCTCATGATGCCCTGCAGTCTACTTGCTAAGACATCTGCCAAACATGAGATAGAAGGCCAAGGGCAAGAACCTGGCCTTACTTTTTTTTTTTTTTGTACCAGGGATTGAACCCAGGGTCACTAAACCACTGAGCCACATCCCCAGCCCTTTTTTATATTCTATTTAGAGACAGGGTCTCACTGAGTTGCTTAGGACCTCACTAAATTGCTGAGGCTGGCTTCAAACTCACCATCCTCTCGCCTCAGCCCTCCAAGCTCAATTACAGGCATGCGCCACCGCGCCCAGCTGCCTTGCACATTTTTTTTAAAAAATGTGTAAAGCTGGCACACAATGAGTTCTTGGTGTTTGCTGAATAAATTAATAAAGGCATTGTAACAAAGCCAAAAAGTAACTTCATTTTAATATATCCTGTTGCAAGAAATAGAGATCTTTGGGAACATACAAGGACAAAACAGGATAACCAAAAATCACTCAAAAGAGCCAGGTGCCGCTGGGCATGGTGGCGCACGCCTGCGCGCACGCCTGTAATCCAAGCGACTTGGGAGGCTGAGTCAGGAGGAT
>JAJEJO010053791.1:136179-162669 GCA_020662805.1 Glaucomys volans
AAAAAAAAAAAAAAAAAAAAAGCCAGGTGCCCCTGTGCTCGTCTGTAATTCTAGCAAGGACTCGGGAGGCTAAGCAGGGGTCACAAGTTTAAGGCCAGGCTGGGCAGTTTAGTGAGGTCCTGTCTCAACATAAAAATAAAAAAGGGCTGGGGATGTGGCTCAGTGGCACAATGCCCGGCTTCTATACCCAGCAGCACCCTCCAACAAAAATCACTCAACAGCTCTCAGCTCCCTAGAATGGATACATTTCAGTTAATTTTAGCATAAAAAAGATGTTATACTTAAAGCTCTAGCTACCTAGATAGTTGAAAATATGCACTCACAAGGTGGCTGGCATTTGTCAGAGAGCCTTGACCTTCACTTGTCTTTCTGTGGCCTCGGTGGAACGCATGATTTCCCAGGTGAAAATGTCATCCAGACAAAGAACAGAAACCTGATTATTTGGATCATGATTTGTACAACGTGCCAGTCTGAGAAGTTGCCACACACGGTGAACTGCCCGAACCTTGACCTTGTGTCCGTGCGGGACTCTTATGAGAGGACGATTCCTCGGCTGACGAGTCAGGAAAGGAGGCTGTGAGCGATGATCTCAGGGAGGCACAGACCTGGGGAAGAAAATGAACATTGCTTTTTGGCATTTGTGTTCTCAAAAACTTGCCACAAGCCGGGCGCGGTGGCGCACGCCTGTAATCCCAGCACTTGGGAGGCTGAGGCAGGAGGATCGCGAGTTCAAAGCCACCCTCAGCAACTTAGCGAGGCCCTAAGCAACTCAGTGAGACCCTTTCTCTAAATAAGATACAAAATGGGGCTGGAGATGTGGCTCAGTGGTGGAGTGCCCCTGGGTTCAATCCCCAGCACCAAAAAAAAAAAAAAAAAAAAAAAAACCCTCTTGCCACAAACCATTCACTGAGTGAATGGAAGGCTGTCCACTGCGGGCAGCACAGCAGAGCTGGCTGCAGGTGCCTAGGAAACTGAGTTCTGGGGCTGGTCTGGAAGGAACGGGACAGCAGTTCAACAGAGAGCTTTTCAGTGTGGCCCTGGGCTAAGGCTCTCTGGGATGCCTGGCTCTTGCAGTTTGTAGTTAGTGGACTTGACAGAGGAATGGTTCTTATTGCAAAGAGCTGCAGGAAGGATTAAATGATAAAGAACAGGTAAAGTGTTTTAGCATGGTACCTATTGAATTACTCCGATTAGGACAATAATTCAGGAACTATTAGCTTTCATTATCATTCATCAAAAAGATCCCGCTACTAGGCTTGAGCTGTCTGGAGCTGATCTGGACAACTCCGCCCACTCCTAATACCTCCATTGTCCACCTGTGGGAACTGAAGAAGGAGAAGGCATTCAGCTTCTGACCAAGGAAGAAGCAGAGGAGTGGAGATGGAGGGAAAAACAGAGGCCACATCCACAAAAAAGCCAGTCCTGCAATGGCTCCAGCATAAAAATAGATCTGGACTCCCAGTGGCTGTGCTGGAGGAAGGAAACAAAGAGCACCTTCAGACTGCAGAGGGCGAATCCCGTGCCTGGACAAACCTCGAGTTCAAGTGTGGAATAAAGACATTTTCAGGCCTGAGGCTTCCAAAAACAAGAAGTACTCTAAGAAACAGGGTAAATTATTACTATGATTTTTTTCAATAGATGTTAAACAGTACTGAGACTGGTAAAGCTGCTGAATGTGATGGATTCATTCATCCCACAAATACATGCTGTGTGCCTACTATGTTTTGCTTATTCAGCAGGCCAGAGCAGGTCCCTATAGACACTTACTGCTGCCACACATGGCTTACATCTAGGAACAAACAACTCCAGGAGGAAACTGAGTCAAAGGGGGAGGAGAGTGACAGAGAAAGAGAAACCAGGATCCTGAGCTCCAACTTTCAGTTGCAAAACTACAGGAATGACAGCAGGTATACACGACCACGTGCCCTCCTCAGAACCCAATCAGACACATCCAGAAGGTGGAACATCTGTACGAAAGCTGGCCTGGGCTGGGCATGGGGCTGTACTGGTCAGCCTGGGCAACCTAGGGAGACCCTATGCAAAATTTTTTTAAAGTGGGAGGGAACCTGGCCGTGTAGCTCAGTGGGAGAGCATTTACCTAGTTACGTGCAAGCCCTGGATATACTCAATCCCTGGCACCAAAAAGAGAGAAAGAAATTGCTTGAGCCGGGCGTGGTGGCGCACTCCTGTAATCCAGGTGACTTGGGAGGCTGAGTCAGGAGGATCGCGAGTTCAAAGCCAGCCTCAGCAACTTAGCGAGGCCCTAAGCAACTCAGTGAGACCCTGTCTCTAAATAAAATACAAAATAGGGCTGGGGATGTGGCTCAGTGGCCGAGTGTTCCTGAGTTCAATCCCTGGTTCAAAAAAAAAAAAGAAAAGAAATTGCTTGAATTCCTAAAAAAAAAAAAAAAGCGTTAAAGGTGTTAAAAGCAAGATAGAGGGGACATGTATAGATTAAAAGAGTTAACAGGAGCTGGGGGACCTCCGTGGTGGAGTGTGTTTGGCACATGCAAGGCCCTGGGTTCCATCCCAGCTCCTAAATAAATAAATAAATAAATGTTAACAATCTCATCTAACTAGTAAACCCTGAGTATACCCCGAGCCAACACAAACAAGTTTTTTGGTTTTGGTAGTGGGGATTGAACTCAGGGGCACTTTACCACCTAGCTACATCCTCAGCCCTTTTTATTTTTTATTCTGAGACATAATCTCTTTAAGTTGCTAAGGCTGGCCTCAAACTTGTGATTCTCCTACCTCAGTCTCCCAAGCCACTGGGATTACAGACATGTGTCACTGCTTCTGGCTTCATTGTTTAAATCTTTCTATTTTTCTACATAAATTAAAACATTAAAAGCTGAATATGGCCAGGTGTGGTGGTGCATGCCTGTAATCCCAGCGGCTCGGGAAGCTGAGGCAGGAGGATCGTGAGTTCAAAGCCAGCCTCAGCAACTTAGCGAGGCCCTAAGCAACTCAGTGAGACCCTGTCTCTAAATACAAAATAGGGCTGGGGATGTGGCTCAGTGGTGGAGTGCCCCTGGGTTCAATTCCCAGTACAAAAAAAAGAAAAAAAAAAAAAAAAAAGGAAAAAAAAAGAGGTGAATATGGTGGCATACCTATAGTTGCAGCTACTGGGGAGAATGAGGTGGCACTGGAGGCCAGCATAGGGTCTCCCTAGGTTTGCTACCCAGTGAGACCCAGTCTCAAACAACACCATCAACCAGGCATGGTTCCGCATGCCTGTAATTTCAGTGGCTCAGGAGGCTGAGGCAGGAGGATTCCAAGTTCAAAGTCGGCCTCGGCAACTTAGTGAGGCCCTAGGTAACTTAGTGAAACCCTGTCACAATAGTACAGTGACTTGTTTACTATGTTAACTAGTCTCACACAGGAAAATTCATAAAGAGGAACAAAGGTGCCTCAAGAACACACCTTGAGGGATACTGTGTGACAGACTGAATACAACATGCGTTTATCCCCAAACCCCACTTAGATGAAAATAAAGGAATAAAAATGATATAAACCCATAGAGCAATGAGGTGGATTAGAGATGTCAACAAATTTTCGAAGATGGGATTGGAACTAACTGAGCCTAGTAGAAGAGGCTGGGACACAAATGCCTGAAGGGCAGAATGTATACAAAAAATTTAACAGTCGGGCTGGGGTCTTGGCTCAGTGGCAGAGCACTTGCCTGGCATGTGTGAGGCACTGGGTTCGATTCTCAGCACCGCATATGAATAAATAAATAAAATAAATGTCCATCAACAACTAAAAAAAAAAAATTTTTTTTAAATGTAACAGTCATCCCTCACCAATGTTTAAGACCTGGAAAGCCCAGACACTTCTAATGGAAGAAGAAGGACATGGAGCTGGAAACAGGAAAACTGTTTAGAAGTCTTTATATAAAGCAGTTAAATTCTAATGCGGTGGTGCAGGCCTGTAATCCCAGAAACTCAGGAGGCTAAGGCAGGAGGATTGCAAGTTCAAGATCAGCCTTAGCAAGTAAGTGAGACCCTGTCTCAAAATAAAAAATAAAAAGAGATGGGAATGTGGCTCAGTGATTAAGCGACGCTGGATTCAATTCCCAGTACAAAAAAAAAAAAAAAAAAGGAAAAGAAAGGTTAAATTCACAAATTCCCTCCCCAACCTTTTATGGCATTGAGTTGAAGACATAAAGACTGGGAGAAAATATGCATGGCAAATGTTTGCTGCATGACCCTACTCCACCTTCCCTGTTGCTATAACCTCAATATGGTGGCCCATAGGCATCCCCCATGCAGCTGACTGGAGAATTCTCTGGAGAAACCAAATAGTCCCTATAATATGTGATCTACACATTCTGACACTTGGGGATACCTAGAAAAAATACCCTCTGCTTGCCCCAGTCACCCACAATAGAGTGAAGGTCATCAATCAAACTACACCTATCTGTGTAGTTTCCAATGAGCTCTACTTAATGTCTCAGTACCAAATAGGAAAAGACAAGCTGGTAAAAAAATGATAAGCTGTTGAAGAAAATCTCCAACAACATACACACACTCAGCAAAGAAAGGAGGGAGGCAAAATCAGGGGAAACAGTGTGAAAAAACAGGAAAAATGTAGTTCATGTAGTCAAACCTAACAGACTCTATCAGTTCATTTTTTTCTCCCTTCCTCCCTCCCTAAGAAAGCTAAGAGAATATGTACACAAAACAAGAGCAGTACACACACATAATAGAACAGTGACAATAGTTAAAATTTTAAACATTAAAATTCAAAACTTCAATAGAAAGGATAAGGTTAATGAACTGGACCAAAGAGTAGAACAAAAAGAAAAATAAATGGATAAGAACTATAATTCAAGTTCCAACATCTTTTAGAAGAACCATAGAAAATGGGATAAGGATATAGGTTGAGCCCAGAAGTGATGGCAAACAGGTAATTTACATGGAAAATAAAAATATATTCATATAGTCAAAACAAAAGAACAGCCAGATGCAAATTAGCAAGGCCCTCAATAACTTAGCAAGACCCTCTCTTAAATTATTTTTTTATTTTTAAAGGATGGGGGATGTAGCACCCCAAGGTTCAATCCCCAGTACTAAATAAATAAATAAATAAATAAAAAACCTCTTGAATAGCAACACTTGGAAGTTAGAAGATAGTGTTAGAAGTTAAAATTCTATGGGAAGGCCGGGCGTGTAATCCAAGCGACTTGGGAGGCTGAGTCAGGAGGATTGAGAGTTCAAAACCAGCCTCAGCAACTTAGCGAGGCCCTAAGCAACTCAGTGAGACCCTGTCTCTAAATAAAATACAAAATAGGGCTGGGGATGTGACTCAGTGGCCGAGTGTCCCTGAGTTCAATCCCAGGTTCAAAAAAAATTCTATGGGAAAAAATATTTTCAACCCACAATCCTATACCTAGCTAAACTATCAATCAAATATGAGAAAAGAATCAGTATTTTCAGACAGATACAGTATCACAAAATTTACCTTCCTGGTCACTTTTTTGGAAGCCATTAGACTATACAGTTGACCAGAATAAGGGAGTAAAATAAGCATTTTAATTTAAATGTTTTAAAGGAGGGAAGGCAGGAGGAAGGCAGGAAAGAAAGGAGGGGGTTGGGAGAGATGAGAGAAAGGAAGAGGAGGAGGAAGAGAAGAGGAGAGAAGGAGAAATAAGGACTTGATAAATTTTCTATTAGGTTAGACTACATGAACAAAAATATGACAAGGGCTTTATAGATATTCTGGAGTCTTCAGGGCAAATTACCCAAGGGTATATAAAAAACAGAACCAATTACACCAACTCTTAGCTGCTTGTGTTATGATAGTTGTGTGTGTTAGGATATGATGACGTTTCTACTCAGATATTTGGCAGACTTTTTAAAGTACATAGAGGAGAAAAGATGTACTTTCATCCTATGTACTACTTTTAGCCACCTCTTAGATTTCTGCCGAAGAGACAAATAATCCAACAGACCAAGTTAAGGCTTGGTCTTAACATTGAAGTCTTCACATTAGACACTCAGGGGACCTTCTCTCCTCCTTGGGATGAGGGCAGAGGGTATATAACATAAAAGGAAGAGCCTTAAGGAGACACAGGGGGAGCTGTGGAAAAGCTCATGTGGTTAGATAAATGTCTAACCACATGATGGTTATCATGTGGTTGATAAAAGTCAAAGATAGAAACAAAAAGCAGGTACAAATAATAGAGCCAATTCAAATTTGAGGTGGAGGTGGGGGTAAACTGTGGACATGGCGACCCTGCTAATGAAGGTTAGACAGTGCAGCCCAGCAATTATTCTGGATACAACATCCACAAGGATGCATTTGATCCAGATGTGCAGGACCCTGCAAGAGGCCTGTCACCTTAGATGGTAAAACTGGCTTCATGGGAGTGGTCAGTACAGAAGTAGTGAAGAAAGTAAATTTAAAACCAACAAACATAACCACCATTATGGAATATGGCTTCTTACTTTTTGGGCTTTTTTCCACTTAATTTGCTCATCTCCTCTTCCCTACTTCTGTTGTCACTTCGGAGCCCCTCCTTCTTCAGGATCCGTGTTCATTTTGTTCGCTCCAGGCCTGCTTCTTCTTCCACAAGGCTCCATATCTATCCTTTACCCTGCTGTGGTTCCCATCAGGCCATCCCTGCACCCTGGCTCCCTAACTGTGTGTCACATGAAATCCTTCCAGCCCATCCTAAGGCCACTTCTCAAACAGCTGTTTAAGAAGCCCAAATTAAATTTTCTTCTACCATTATCACATCTCTTCTTTGTCCTCAGAATGTTCTCATTTCCCTCTTTACCACGTTTTTTCCCCCCATCCACTGGTACTGGCTTAACCTACAGGCCCAACAGCTCTGCTCCATTCCCACACCCTTCTTCAAGACTCTTCTTTCCTCACTCATCTTTACCCCTTCAAGATCAATAATGTTGTGCTTGGCTCTACCTTCTCCTCCTTGACTTTAAGTAGCTCCCCTACCTGCATGTCTCCTTCCTTCACTGCAATCCTTCATCTGCCTCATCCCCTGGGACCTTCACCTGTAGCATTTTTCTCTTCCATGGAAATGAATTCACCAGTAATATCTTTTACTTCATGGAAGTCATCCCTGGGGCTCGACTTCCACCTCTTCCTCAATTCCTTCTAGTTCTTTATCCGTCTCTTTTATACTTTCAGAAGGAATTTTCATCTCCTCATCTGTAAATCCTAGCCCTTTTTCATCACCAGTAATTTCTATCACTCTTTCAATGTTCTCTTGGCTTCTGCTCAGTTTTTCTCCATTAGATTCCAGTTTCTCTTCACTTGACCCCGGTTTCTCTCTAATGGACCTCGAATCCTCTCCATCAGTCCTCAGTTCCTCTCTACTCGACCTCATCTTCTCTCTACTGGATCTTGGCTTCTCTCCACTGGACCCCCGCTTTTCTCCAGTGGACCCCCGCTTCTCTCCAGTGGACCCCCGCTTCTCTCCGCTGTACACGAGCTCCTCCCCACTCAACCTCTGCTCCTCGTTCTGGGGCAATTGATATTCTCCGGATCTCCAGTCCTCTCCACTGGTCCCCACTTTATCCCCAGGAGACGTGGACCTCTCTTCAGACGCAGATTCCTTCCTAGACTCTGCGGTCATCCCTGCAGCCTTAGATTCAGCCCCAATTTTGCGTTTGACGTCTTGCTTTTCCCAAACCTCCCTGGAGCTGTCTTCCTCCAAACGCGCAGAGTCCTGTAACGCATTTGCTGCGCTGCCAGTGCTTTCCTGACTCCCTGCCTTCTCTTTCAAGACCGTCTTTCCCACATTTTGCTGTCGCCAGTGCTCAGAATCAACCTTCGGGTCCCACATTCTAGGCTTCTGCGTGTTTCTGCCCAGGAGCTCCACCTTCTTTCCAATCACGATGAGCCCGTTCCAGGGCACCCACATTTTCACTTTCTCTCGCTGCACCTGCGCTCTCTTGCAGCCCAGCTCCGGCGGCAAATGCCTGCTGATGTGGGCCTGGCCGGAGCCTCCGTGGCTCAGCCGCCTCAACTGCTCGTTCAGCCGCTCCCTCGCGCTCCTGAGCGAAATTATTAACGGAATCCCTTTCTGCTCAGACATCGCCCCCCGCCCTGGCCGCTGGCCCACCAGTCCCACTCTGGGAACTCATTCCCCAACCCTCCCTCCCCCCCCCCCCCCCCCCCGCCCCGCCCCGCCCCGCCCCGCCCCGCCCCGCCCCGCCCCGCCGCCCGGCCCCGCCCCGCCGCCCGGCCCACCGCTTGGAAGGCGCGAGACCCCGTTGGTGCGCACGCGCAGGACGCGCGTGGCCGTTGGAAGGCGGGGCCCGGAACCGCGGAGTTCCGGAGTCCTTCAGCCGGGAGGGGGTGAGGGGGACGTGGCACGTGACCTGCATGACCCAGGCGCTCGGACCCCGGCCCCCAAGTGCTCGTCTATCCCCCGCCCTCTTTCGGTTCCGCGCTGCCCCTTAAAAGCCCGGCCTGGGCACAAAACACCGGCGTTGTAGCCGGTGCCGTCCCGCAGGAGCGACCTGCTGCCTAGTCGGAAGGCGCAGCTGCCCGGGACGGCATGGGAATCCCCCCGGACCCCCGGTGACTCCCTGGCCGGGACGGGGAGGTGTCTCCCGCAATTGACCGAATCCCCACTCGGTCCCTTCATCCGGGCGAGTTACGGTGACGAAGCTGCGGGAGCGCGCGGGCAGCGTCCATCCGCAGAATCCTTGTGTGCTGCAGCCAAGTAGCGATGGAGCAGCATCAGGAGGCTGGGAAGGAGAGTAAGGTAAAGAAAGGATGTAAACCCTCTGCCAACCACCGCCTCACTCCGTGGTACCCATTGATGTCCAAGGACAGAGCAAGAGAGTGCGACCGCGCGCTGACAGGGGACGGCTCCAGGGCACCTCTGTGGCACCTGCACAGCTGCATAGCGACTGCTGAGGAAGCCAGGAGACACAGGGTTTTACCTTTGCCTGCGCAAATGGAAAGGGACTTGTCGCTGTCACTCCTCTCTTCCTCAGGACTGACTCACACTTGCTTGATGGGGAAGAAGAGGAAGGGATGTTAGGGATTGCGAAGGGGCTGGCATCCTCTTTCTCGCGGTGGGGGAATCCTGACAGCACCCATAGCTTCACCTGTCTGTGTTCATATAATCTTAAGACGATTCATTCTTCCTTTCAGCTGCGTTCAGCACATAGTCATTGAGCATCTACGTTGTACCAAAGATGGTTAGGGCATGCAGAGGTGCACACTTTGGGGGGTTGGAGTCACGTGCATAGTGGGCTGTGGCTGAGGATGAGGATGGAGCTGCTACGGTGCATCCTGGAGGTCCCATCTCCCTCAAGCAGCTACCCAGCAGTGTACTTGGAAGCAGAGACACCAAGATATCAGGAAGCAGGCCAAGGGACTAGGAGACCTACTCTACCAGTGAGCCAGAATGCTTGTGTTTGGAGCTGAGTGATGGTGAGGGGAGTTGGGAGAGTCTGTCTTGGGAGTGTTACAGAAGCCAAGAAGTGAGAAGAGGATTCAGGTGGAATTTGGAGGGACAAAGCATAGAACAGCAAGTGACTGTTATGGTGTCTATGTTTATATTCATGGTTAAAACAGATTACACATATATCCTAGTGCTTAGTATGTGTATATATATGTACATGCACATGTACATGTGCATATATGTACATGTGCAATACCTAGCATACTGTAAAGGCCAATACAAGTGTTAGCTATTAATTAATATCATGGTTGTTCCAGTTGTTAGTGTTCTCATATGGGTTGGTGTGTTCTGAGGATGTACTGAGCTACACACTCTGAAAGCCACTTGTACTACTTACGCTCTAGGTTAAACATTGTCTTTCTATGCTCCTTTAAATGCAGACACATGAGAAGAAAAATAATTTAGGCATTATAGTGCATGCCTGTAATCCCAGTGACTTGAAAGCTGCGACAAGAGGATAGCAAATTCAAGGCCAGCCTAGGCAACTTAACAAGGCTCTGTCTCAAAATAAAATTTTAAAATGGGAAAAGTGGTCTGGGAAACCACTGTGCAGGCCTGTAATCCCAGCAGTGTGGGGGGCTGAGGCAAGAGGATCACAAGTTCAAAGCCAGTCTCAGCAAAAGGGAGGCACTAAGCACCTCAGTGAGACCCTGTCTCTAAATAAAATACAGGGCTGGGGTTGTGGCTCAGTGGTAGAGCACTTGCCTAGCATGTGTGAAGCACTGGGTTCGATTCTCAGCACCGCATATAAATAAATGAATAAAATAAAGGTCTACCAACATCTAAGAAAAATTTTTAAAAAATAAAAAATAAAAATAAATTAAAAAATACAAAATAGGGCTGGGGTTGTAGCTCAGTGGTCAAGTACCACTGAGTTCAATCCCTGGAACCCCCACAAAAATAAAGGCTGGGGATGTAGCTTAGTGTTAGAGCACTTGCCTACTATGTGGAACGCCCTGGATTCAATCCCAAATACTTTAAAAAACAAACAAACAACAAAAAAACCAGCATTTTCAGATTGGAATTTGAAAAAGCAATTACATTCTGTTAAGAGGCATACTGAACACAAAAGTTCACAAAAAAGTTGAAATAAAGGATAAAAGAATAAGAAAATAGACACCATGCACACACTAACCAAAAGAAAGCTGATGTTGCTGTTAATTTCCAAGAAAGGAGACTGTAAATCTTGATATATTACTAAAAATAAAAAGGACATTTTTAATAATGAGTCAATTGAACAGAAATATAAAACAGTCCTAAATTTATATGCATAAATTTATATATGCAAATATGTGCATATTTATAACATAGCTTCAAGATATACAAAGCAAAAGTGACAACTGAAAAGAGAAATGGGTAAACTCAAAATTTTAGAGATTTTTTTTAATTTTAATTTTTAATTTTATTTGTTCTAATTAGTTGTTCATGACAGTAGAATGCATTTATACATTTTGATAGAGCATACATAGAGTATGATCTCTCATTTTTCCGATTATACATATTGCAGGATCACGTCAGTCATGCAGTCATACATGTACATGAGATAATATCTGTTTCACTCTGTTATTCCCATACTCCTTCCCCTCCCTTCACTTCCCTTTACCTAAGTAACTCTTTTCTTCCCTTATTGCGAATTAGCTTCCACATATCAGAGAAAACATTCAGCCTTTGTTTTTTTGGGGTCTGGCTTATTTCACTTAGCATGATACTCTAACTCCATCCATTTACCAGCCAAAGTCAGAATTTCATTCTTCTTTAAAGCTGAGTAATATTCCATCACATATATATATACATATATAAAAACAAATTTACTTTATCCATTCATCTCTTGAAGGGCATCTAGGTTGGTTCCATAGTTTAGCTATTGTGAATTGAGCTGCTATAAACATCGATGTGGCTGTGTCACTGTAGTACATTGATTTTAAGTCCTTTGGGTATAAACCAAGAAGTGTGATAACTGGGTTAAATGGTGGTTCCATTCCAAGTGTTCTTAGGAATCTCCCTACTATTTTCCATAATTGTCACACTGATTTGCATTCTCACCAGCAATGTATGAGTGTACTTTTTTCCCCCCTTCCTCACCAACATTTATTATTGCTTATATTCTTGATAATTGCCATTCTGATTGGAATGAGATGAAATCTTAGTTTTTTTTTAATGATGGACCTTTATTTCATTCACTTATTTATATGTGGTGCTGAGGATTGAACCCAGTACCTCACACATGCTAGGCAAGTGCTCTACCACTGAACCACAACCCCAGCCCCTTAGTTTTGCTTTGCATTTCTCTAATTGCTAGAAATGTTGAAAATTTTTTCATATATTTATTGATTGATTGTATATCTTCTGTGAAGTGTCTGTTCAGTTCCTTAGCCTATTTATTGATTGGGTTATTTGTTTTTTTGGTGTTAAATTTTTTTAGTTCTTTACATATCCTAGAGATTAATGCTTTATCTGAGGTGCATGTGGTAAAGATTTTCTCCCTATCTGTAGGCTCTCTCTCTCTCTTTTTTTTTTTTTTTGAACCAGGGATTGAACTCAGGGACCCTCGGCCACTGAGCCACATCCCCAGCCCTATTTTGTATTTTATTTAGAGACAGGGTCTCACTGAGTTGCTTAGGGCCTCACTAAGTTGCTGAGGCTGGCTTTGAACTCGGATCCTCCCGACTCAGCCTCCTGAGTCTCTTGGATTACAGGCGTGCGCCACCATGCCCAGCTGTAGGCTCTCTCTTAATATTATTGTTTGTTTTGCTGAGAAGAAGCTTTTTAGTTTGAGTCCATCCCATTTATTGATTCTTGATTTAACTTCTTGCACTTTAGGGTTAGTTACAAATTTTAACACAGCTATCTCAATAACTGCTGGAACAAACAGACAAAATCAGTAGGATTTAGAAGATTTAAACAACATGATTAATCAATTTGATCTAACTGAACTTATGTAAGAGTCTATACCTAACAACTGCAGAAACCATTTTTTTCAAGTGTACATGTTATATGTTAGGCTACAAAGATGGTTATCAACAAATTTTAAAAGACCGAAATAATATAGAGTATATTCTCTGACTCAAAATTAACTAGGAATTAAAACAAAAAACTAGATTCTAGACTATTTGGGTTTTTTTGTTTGTTTTTTGGGTTTTTTTTTTTTTTGAACCAGGGATTGAACTCAGGGACACTCGGCCACTGAGCCACATCCCTAGCCCTATTTTGTATTTTATTTAAAGACAGGGTCTCACTGAGTTGCTTAGGGCCTTGCTAAGTTGCTGAGGCTGGCTTTGAACTCGCGATCCTCCTGCCTCAGCCTCCCAAGCCGCTGGGATTACAGGCATGCGCCACCACACCCGGCTTGATTCTAGACTATTTGAAAGCATTGCTTCTAAATAACTCATAGGTAAAAGAAGAAATTATAATGGAGATTATAATTGAAAACACTTTTAAGGGCTGGGGATATAGCTCAGTTGGTAGAGTGCTTGCCTTGCAAACACAAGGCCCTGGGTTCAGTTCAATCCCCAGATCTGAAAAAAAAAAATCTTTTAAATAAATTATTATGAAAACATGACATATCACAACTTATAGAATGTAGCTAAAGCAGAGGGAAATTTATATATCCACATCCGCATGCACATTTTGGAAAAGAAGAAAGGCTGAGAAGTCATTGTTTCATTGTTTCAAGTTTCAATCTTAAGACGCTAAAAGAAGAGCAAGTAAAACCCCAGGAAATTAGAAGGATAAGAAGAAAGTGATAGCAAAAATAATACATAGAAAATAAACATAGAGAAAACAGTAATGTAGATTTTTGAAAATGTCAATAAAATTGATAAATTCCTAGTAAGACCAAGAGAGAGTACACAAGAGGGAAGAGAAAGAGCAGGAAGAAGGGGGAAATACTAATTATCAATATCAGGAATGATACAGAGTACATCGCTAAAGATGCTCTAGACATAAAAAAAAGGTAATAAGTGTATATGTGCCAAAGAACTCAAATAATTTAGATGAAGTAGACAAACTCCTTGAGAAATGGAACTTATCAAACCTGAAACAAGAAACGGAAAAATCTGTGTAGTTTTACCATTATTATATGAATTGATTCTGTAATTTTAACTTTTCCAAAACTATGTAAGTACAGGCAAGTTCATAGGTGAATTCTTGAAAGACTTAAAGGAAAAATAGTGTCATTTTTTTGTTTTAGTTTTTAAACTAACAAACACATATTTGTACATATATACGGGGTATAGTGTAATTGGATACATGTATCTAACATGATAATCAAATCAGGGTAATTAATACTTTCATCTTCTCAAACATTTGTCATTTCTGTGGGTTGGAAACCTTCAGACTTTTCTAGTTATTTTGAAAAACATGGAATACTTCATGCATTAGTGTGGCACAGAGGCCTTGCTAATCTCTGTGTCATTCCAACTTTAGCCTGTGTGCTGCTGAAGTGAGCACAATAGTACCATTCTTATACAAATCATTCCAAAACACAGAAATGAAGGCACAGTTCCCATCCTAGTTTAGGAGGACTGCATAACCTTGATACAAAAATCTTTCAAGAGATACAAGTGAGGACTGGGATGTGGCTCTGGCACAGCCCTTGCCTGGCATGTGTGAGGCCTTGGATTTGATCCTCAGTACTGAAAAGAAAAGAGAGAGAGAGAGAGATGAATGATGGCAATAACTACATAACAGTGTGAATGTACTTTGTACCGCTGAATTTACACTTAAGAATTGTTAGGCTGGGTGCAGTGGCACATACCTGTAATCCCAGCAGCTTGTGAGGCTGAGGCAAGAAGATGGAGAGTTCAAAGCTAGTCTCAGCAACTTAGCGAGGCCCTGAGCAACTCAACAAGACCCTGTCTCTAAATAAAACACAAAATAGGGCTGGGGATGTGGCTCAGTGATTAAGCATGCCTGGGTTCAATCCTGAGAATTATTGAAAGGGTAGATTTTAAATTTATATATGTTTTGCTACAAAAAAAAACTGTCAAGAACATTATAAGGAAGGAAATATACACATTATCTCTCATAAACAGAGATGCAAATCATAAACCAAATATTGTCAAGTTGATAAGCATTATAATATAAAAAGGTGACATTTAATGAGCAAGGCCTTCTTCCAAAATGCAGAGGTTTGACATTAGAAGATCAATCACAGAGGCTGGCACGAAGGCTCATGCCTGTGATTCCAGCAAGTCCGAAGGCTGAGGCAGGAAGATTGCAAGTTCAAGGCCAGCCTCAGCAAGTCTCAAAATAAAAATTTTAAAAGGGCTGGGATTGTAGCTCAGTGTGGTAAAGTGTCCCTGGCTCAACCCCCAGTACCAAAAAAATAAAGAAAAAGAAAATCAGTCAGTGAAATTAAGCACATAAACAGAGTAACAGAAAAATCCATAGGATTATCTCAAAAAGGTAGAGAATGAAAATCAACACTCTGGCCAAAGTAGGCATAGCAGGGAGCTTCATTAATCTGAGAAGGTATATCTAGGAACATCTTCAGGGTTGAATTTTAAAAGCATTCCCTCAGTCGGGTGCAGGGTCACATGCCTGTAGCACATGCGAGGCACTGGGTTCAATCCTCAGCATCACATAAAAAGAAAGAAGGAAAATAAAGGTATTGTGTCCATCTACAATTAAAAATTTTTAAAAATACACTCTAGTGTCATGTACATCTAAAAAGAATAAATTTAAAACAGACAAGTAGAGAGAAAAAGAAGAAAAACAAAAATCCCAGTAAGTTTTTTGGGGTAGAAATTAATAAGCTAAGTTTATGCGGAAATGCAAAGGATTTACAATAGCTAAAGTGATTTTGAGAAAGAACAACAAAGTTGGAGACCTTACATTATCTGATTCCAAAGCTTGCATGTCAAATTACTGTAAGCCAGACTATGAGAGATGATGTCATGAGAATAGATTTATAGGGGCTGGGGTTGTGGCTCAGTGGTAGAGTGCTTGCCCGGCATGTGTGAAGCACTGGGTCCAACCTCAGCACCACATAAAAATAAATAAATAAAATAAAGGTATTGTGTCCACCTATGACTAAAAATATTTTTTAAAAAATAATAGACTTATAGGGCTGGGAATCTAGCTCAGTTGGTAGAGTGCTTGCCTTGCAAGCACTAAGGCCCTGAGTTCAGTCCCCCCCCCCAAAAAAGAAAAAAAATAGACTTATAGATCAATTTAACAGAATTGAGATTCCAGAAGTGATCACACTTAATGAGGTCATTTGAGCTTCTATCAGCATGTGCACCAAAACAATTCAATAGTGAAAAGAAAATCTTTTTAACAGGTAGTGCAAAAATACCTGCCTGTTTATCCAGCAAAAATGAATTACAACCCATACCTCACACTATATGCAGAATGAGTTGAAAATAGACCCTAGTGGGCTTTCGATATAACTTAGTGGGAGAGTGCTTGCCTAGCATGCACAAGGCCCTGGATTCCATCCCAGTCCTGAAAAAAATAAATAAGTAAATAAACATAGATCTAAATGTAAAGGCAAAAACTTATAGGTGTAAAACTTCTAGAGTAATAATAAATAGAAGAATATCTTCTGGTCCTTGGGATAGGCAAACATTCCTTCAGTAGAATGGGTACCTAGTGTACTCAAGGCCTAGGATTTGAACCCCACCATGAAAAAGGAAAATGAAAATAGGGCAGAAAAAGACAACCATAAAAGACGAGCTAGAACCTGGCATGGTGGTGCAGTCTGTAATTCCAGCAACTCGGGAAGCTGAGGCAGGAGAATCACAAGTTCAAGGAAAGTTCAAAGCCAGCCTTGGCAGTTTAGTGAGATTCTATCTCAAAAAAAAAAAAAAAAAAAAAAGGAAAAGAAAAAGAAAGAAAGAAAAGATCTAATTTTAAAAGAGACGGGCAGGAGAGGAGCAGAAGCCTGAGACAGGCACTTCATAAAAGACACGCAGATGGCTGATAACATGAAATGCTGGCCCACATCATTCCTTAACAGGTGTTGCAAGTTAAGCTTCAGTGCACTCTCACCGTACAGACCTGTACTAATGTGGCGAAAGTACAAAGGTGGTGCAACTGGAATGTTCAGACAATGCTGGGGAAAGTGCAAGGCGGTTCAGTTGTCCTGGAAAACTGGCAGTATCCACAAGAGCATTTTAGACATATGCCTGCCCAGTGACAGTGATTCTCCCACCCAGCAGAAATGAGGCCTTAGGCCTCTCAAAAGAAATATGCAAAAGTATTCATGGTAATTTTATTCATAATAGTCAAAAACTTGAGACAATCCCAGTGCCCATCCCCAGTAGAATGGACACAGAAATTATAATCATATAATAGAATATGACGTAGCAATGAAAATGACCACCGCTCTACTCAGCAGCAGGTGGGTCTCACTTAAGAACAAGGCCACAAGAAGGCATGCAATAATAGCATTTATGTGAAATTCAAAGATTAGGGAAAATCATGGTAGAAGTCAGAATAGTGGTTAGCTCTGTGTTGGGGACGAGTTGACTGGGTTGTGGGCAAGAGGCAGCATTTTGGAGTATAGAAATAGCTGTATATCTTGATTTGAGTGGTGGTTTCACAAGTGGAGACATATATAAAAATTGTGCTTTTACACTTAAAATGTGTGCACTTTATATCTCAGTTTGAAAAATAAAAACGAACCAAGTGCAGTGGTACACCCCTGTGATCCCAGCCACTTAGGAGGCTAATGCAGGAACATCACAAGTTCAAGGACAGCAACTTAGATCCTGTTACAAAATAAAAATGGTTGGGCATGTAGCTCAGTGGTAGGGCACCGCTGGACTCAGTTCCCAGGCTGAATGAAAATAGTAATAAATAATAAAAGAAGACAGATAACCCCGTGAGTGGTGACCTCAGGGTCAGTTCCTTCATGGGCTAAAGTCAGAAGGAGGGGACAGGTGTAGTTGTCTGTGTGGAAGAGAAATCACTAGACCACTTCAGATGCGCCATTGTTAGGCAGGGCCTGGCCTGTTTTGAGACCCATAGATGGTTGAGCCCCAAACCATCTCCAAAGTGTGCCAAAACCAATAAAGGGAGTGAGGAGGCCTCTACGGGCAGGTGCCCATTTGTGGGTGAGCAGTGCTTAAAGGTAGGGCAGCTCCAACACTGAAGCCTACTCCCTTCTCCTTGGCATCATTTGACACAGTGGTGTGGACACATTCAATTAAGTCTTGCGGAGAAGAAAGACACACAGGTAAATAAATAACGCATATTGAATAGCTTAATGCAAGAATAAACTGATAGCTTGGTGCTTCCTGGGGTTTTTCACTTGGAGAAGTGCATATGCCTACAGGCTCTTGCCTCTTGATACCAAAAATAGTGAATGGAATGGTTTTGGCAGCCCTCAACAGGTGAGGAGGGGACTTATTTCTTATGCCCAGGTGAAGGGTCCCTGAAGTATCAGCAGGAGAAGAGTTGGGCCTGGGAATCAAGAAACTGGGTTCAAACGTGGCCCTGTCATTTTGCAGCTGTGTGCCCTTGGACAAATTACTTCACCTCTCTGGTGGGAGAGGTGGGTGGCAGGCGGGCGGATTCTTCCTGTCTCTGAGCATGGGAGTATCTTTGGGTAAGACTATAAAACTCTGAGTAGCAACTTATCAGAGTCCCTTGTTGGTAACCCTGGGGTGTTGCAGAAGTGCGGTGCTGCTGAGAGTGTTCTGCACAAGGACAAGAGACCTGCAGCAAGGGTGGGTGAAGGGGCCTCCCTGGCTCCACAGCCTCCCTCCATGTCAGTGGATCTGCAGGGAGACAGCTCCTTACAGGTGGAGATCTCTGGTGCAGTGAGCAAGCAGGACAGGGTGAAATTCACTGGTCAAGCATGGGGAGGGGGCCTGGTTGAGGGAACAGTCCAGCTAGCTACCGAAAGGCTTCCTGGCTTCCAGAGCTGCCTCCCTCATCTTACCCACGTGGAGTTCTCCATTGCACAGCAGCATGAGTTCGCTTGGCTTCATGACACCCATGTGGAGAACGAGGACTACACTGGCTGGGCTGAGGCAGGCCAGGTGCATGGGCGAGCGGCCTTGGCAGCCTACCCCTCCTTCGAGCAGATTCTCCCAGTTTCCCCCAGGCCAGACTCTGAGTCTTCAAGGGAAAAGCTGCAGAAGTTCGGTGAGCGGGACAGCTCTATAACCCAGGACGGATCTGCCAAGATGAAGCAGGAGCCAGAAATATGAGTGCCACTGCCTTTTCTCTCTGGTGGCCAAGCCCCAGCCCCAGCCCTACCCAAACTCCGATTTCTTCTCACCTATGCCCCTATGGATGTTCCTCTGGCCCCAGGACTGCTGAGGGGAAGATGGGCAGAATGATGGAGCCCAACAGGGCCCTAGAGCTGCCTGCACTCCTGCAGGAAATCCCTGGCCATCTTCAAGACAGTTGCACTTCATGAATTCCTTCTACAGCACTGGCAACCCACCCAACCTGCAGCAAGACAAGTCACTTCCTGGTGGGGGTGTCAAGCTGAAGAAGATGCCCACTGGCTCAAGCCCCTGTCTCATGACTGGGGATGGGAGATTCAAGCACCACCCCAGCATCTCATCTTCCCTGTGTGCCCCAGCTGAGTTGCAGAGGGAGGAGCTTGTTGCCGGGCTTCTGAAGTACATCATGAGCCCTGTAGATGTAGCCTCATCACTGGTATGTTAGGGCTCAAGGTGACCCTGCGGTCACACTCTGGATTCAACCCAAGTCCTCAAGCTATGGCAAGGTTGAGGCCCAGGCTGACTATGGGAGGGAAGCCGTGGATGCACTGGGCTGGATTGCAAGAGGATTGTGCCACCCTGGGGACCTGTGTTCCTGTTTCTGATAACCTAGGTAAGGATCTAACCTAGGTAAGGATCCTGTCTGGCCCACTGAGAAGGTGGATGACTTCTTTGAGCATGGGCAGACCTTCCTGCTGGAATACCACACCTGCATCTGAGACACCTACCTCTGGGCAGACTGCTGTGCCCATTCACAGTGTACACAGGGTCCAGGGGCCCTGGACCCCCTGCCCTCTCCTAGTGGTTTCACTCCCTGGGGGAGAAAGAGCAGGGAACGCCCTGGCATCTGTCCATGGTGAGAATACCAAGGGTGGGGCTTGATGTTCTGACTAGAGGCTCTGATAGGGGTTGTTCCCCAACAGGCCTGGCGGATGATTACATCCCTTTATGCTGCACTGAGCAGCCTGGGAACACAGGGAGTCAACCAATGAGAGAAGAGAGGAATCTCACTTCTCTTGCCCTCTCCCTAGGCCTGTAAACTGTGTGCCTGTGAAAAGTCACTCTGTAAAAGGCTGCTGTCAGCTCTAGGTGAGAGGTATAGAAGGCATAGGGGGGTTGGGAGAGATAGGGGAGAGGGAGATTCCCAAGGAGAGGCTGAGGGCAGGAAGGCCTTGGACTGCCCTAAGTCCTCGCCATCACCTAGAAGCTTGCTCAGCTTGGCAGAGCTCTTTGAACTGGAGGTGAGTACTGCCTTGATCCTCAAAAGCTTCCATGATGAGCCTGTCAGGAAGATGAGTCCTGAGAGAACAAAACTGCACAGCCAGTTTGGAACACTAAGGGATAGGTGGGCCTGGTAGCACTCTGGACTCCCACCACAGACTAGTGTAATAAGTGGAATGAAGCTAGGATCCAACCTCAAGCATGTGTGGGAATTTAGACTCCCACTCCCAATCAGTTGAGGGAAGAGTAGGAAGTGGGTTTGGTAAGGCTCAAAGATATGACACGTAACTCTGGCAGGCTACCAACATCCTTCCCAGATACACTTCCTGAACTCTTCTCCAAGGAAGTCATTGGAATATGTCAATCTCTTCTTTTGGACTTCTCTTCCCTGCCTGAGGCCCTGCCCAGGGGCCCTTCCCCTTTCAGTACATACCCAAGACACAGAGCCCAGAACCCGTAAATGACTTTCAGAGCTTTTGTGATCAGGCCTCTGCTGCTTTCCCAGCTTTGCTCAACATGCCCCCACTGAACCTATGGTCCCCTAACACATACCAACTGGCGCATCTGCAAAGCCTTTGCCTAACTCGATCTCCAACCCTTGAGGATCAGGGCCTCCTGACCTGTAATGGTTACCAAGGGGATTCTCTGCTGGGTATTTTAAGAGGGCGTCCTACATCTTAGCTGCCCTTTTGGAGAGCTTGTTTCCCAGTCCCCACCTGCCTGAAGCAGAAGCTGGAGGGCCAGGTAGCTTTCAACGAGGATATGCTCAGATATGCTGAGATACTATATGTGAGACTCATGGGCACCCAAGGTCAGGAGTGGCCCCATGGCACCCTCAGAGCGGGAGGTCAGTGGGTGTAGAGTGGGCAGACAAAGGCTGTGGGCGGCAGTTACCCTGTACCAGTGGCTACAGGCAACCACAAGAATGCCAGCTAGGCCCTGGATAAAACATGCACCAGGAGAGGAGTTGTGGCAGCTGAGAGCCACCAGCAGCTGTGCTGCGAGTGATTTGATTGCCCTACTCTGCCAAGCAGGGTGAGCCCCACAGCTGATAGTCCCCAAACTGAGCTGCCCAGCCACACTCCCTATTCCCAATCCTCCTCCTCCTCCGTGCCAGAGCGTGTAGGCTCCAGCTCCCACGAGTCTCCTCTTTTTACAAAAACTTCATTGAGTTGATGGAACTGGAGCTCAAACATGCCAAGGTGAGAGCCCCCACCTTCCCCAAGTGTGCACCTGTTGGGCAGGGGGTCAGGCAGCCTGTGAGCAGCCCATCTCGAGCCAGGACCCATCCCTTCTCTTCATCAGGGATGGCAAGCCCAGGGCTGTGCAAGGGGCCCAAAGGCTGAGGTGTGGAAAGGAAAGCTCCCTGCCTAAGGGTAGGGAACTTCTCTCCTTTCCAGGTCAGCACCCTACTCCTCCAGAAAACCTTTGTTCCCATAAAAGAGGAGATTTAGCAGCCAGACCCTGCCCTGTGACCTTAATAAGGGCCCCAATCCCTCCTTCCCGAAAAATGGTCACCAGCCATAGCCTCATCCTGAAGCCAGCTCTCCTGGGGTCAGGCCAACCCACCCCTTCTTGAAGGTGCTAGACCCTGTAAGAGAGAACAGCATGGACACCCCGCCTGAAGGCAGATAAGCAAAGCCCCAGGGACCCAACTCCCTCCAGCCATCCCAGGGCCAGCTTCCACTCCCCCGCCCCCTTTGAGCTCATTAGACAGACTCCCCTACCTCCATTCTTAACACAGAGCCTGACTTTTTAACAAGGGGACCTGCTTGTCTTTGCTTCTCACAGCTCAAGGCCCGCCCTATGGCAGGCCATGATGCCTCTGCAAAGGAACCTAGACTCGGAACAGCCAAGGTTCGCCACACCTACAAGTCCTAGCAAAGGCCAAATACTTTAATCACATTTTCTTTACCAGGAAAATGGAATTACCTCTCCTGCCCATCTCCCAGGATTTGTGACACTAAGCAACCTGCTGTTAACTCCAGAACTTTCCTTCTCCCAACCCAGCTGATTAGGGTATTAAATTTTCTTTAATTTTTTTGGTACTGGGGATTTAGCAGTGCTGTACCACTGAGCTACCTTCCCAGCCCTTTTTACATTGAGGCCTCGTCTCCCCAAGTTGATGAGCTTACAGGCACAGGCCACTGGCCTCCACTTGCAGTACTTCCCCAATTCACTCTGCCCTGGGCCAAACTTCTTACTCTTTGTGTCTGTTAGGCAGTGAAGGCCCAAAGTACAGCTGGAGAGCCCACAGCAACGCTGGCAAGAGGCTCAGGACCCTGACAACACCCTCTTCATTACACACAGGAAGGTGGGGCTCCAGACAGTGGAGTCTGAAGTCCTGCTGGACTCCACCTGGCTGGCCCCACCCTGAATGGACTCCAGCCACATCTACAGAAGGCTGAAGACTTGACTTGGCCTTCTGACTCACAGCAACCACTGAACACAGCACTCATGTTAATCAGCCATCCTGAGGATGAGGGGGCAGAAAGATGACCCAAGAGAACCTTAAGGATGGACAAAGCAGTTCAACAGGGTACCTGTAACCTGCACTGCATCCCACACCAGATCAGGGGTCCCCACCTCATAAGACTCCAGGGGCAACTATTCAGGTGTGAAGGCATTTGTGTGTGAGGGCCCTACATCAATAGCAAACACCATGGGCTCTGCCACCCACCTGGTATCTACTAAAACATTAACAGAAGGGCAAGTATCAGAAAGGAGTCTCAGAAAGCCACCAGGCAGACAAAGCGGTGGGGTGTAGCCTTTGTTCCTCTCAGCACACCTCCCTGCCAAGTCCCACCAGGCCTCAACTAAAACAAACACCCCATTAACAAGCCTTTTTATTGTTGTCTTTTTTTGTTTTTTGTTTTTTTTTTAATTGAAGGTCCTTTAGTGGTCCTGTTTCCATGAATGGTCAAGACCAAGAGAAAAAGGAGGGGAATCGGCCAGCACAGGGGGGATCATCTCCACAATATTCCATTTATACACAGAACTAAACAGACAAGCACAGAGTCACTATTGCGGTTAGAAGTTGGCAGCATGGGATGGGGGAGGAACAGGTGGGGTGTAGGGGTATCGTTAAAAAATACAGGCCTCCCCCCAAACTGGGTGCCTGGGGGAAGACTTGGTCTGTTTCAACCCAAGAGAAATCAGAAGATCAAAAGCAGTTTGGGAAGGCCAGAACCGTCAGGGATGGAGGGAGGAGGAAGGTCCAGGGGGTGGGGGGGCTGTTTGGCAACTGGGGTGAAGGAAATGCCCTCCCCCTGCTGGGATCCCCCCAGCCCCTCCGGTCTGGCAGGAAGGGGGCAGCCTGCAACCCCCTAGGGCAGGTCTGGGGCTGCCAGATGCTCCAGGCAGGGGGCTGGAGGGGGCTCACAAAGGCTTGCCCTCCAGAGAGATGACGGCACTGCCCCCCAGTTTTTCAGCCAGGGTGCAGCGGTCCTTGACCTCCTCATAGCAATTTGCTTGTAATTCATGCTTGATCCCTGTGGGAAAGAAAAAGAAGCATCTGTGAACAGGAAGCACTGGGGAAGGGAGTTTCTGTGGCTGGGAAGGAGCCATTCCAGCAGATGGAAGAGATTAGGAACCACCCAACAGGCAGTGGAAGATGGGAGGGAAAACCCCCTGCCATGTCATTCACCCCACCTGCAGCCAATACTGGAAAGTACACATTGCTGGCCCTTACCTGTCAGTTTCTTCTTGATGGCGTCCTTGGAACTGGCATAGATCATTTTGCTCTTAAGGGGTGCAGACTCAGGGGCCCTAGAGACAGACAAAGAGTCAGGGAACTTGCCATAATTGCCCTCGGACTCTGCACAACCCAGAGAACACTTGAGCTAACCTCCAGCATTGGGGAAGTTTGTCAAGTTCCCCACTAACAAGAGTTTTGTTATAAACTCTCCTCCAAATCCCCACCTCTGGGCTAACCAGCAGGACTTCCGTCACACTCCCCTCCTGAGAAAGGGGACAGGAAACAGGCAGAAGTGCCTGAATGAGGCACTCACCAGAAAATAAACACCAGGTCCTCCTTCTTGCTCTCCTTGGTCTCGTAGGTTGCATCATAGAGGGCATAGCGGCAGTCCTTGTCTGGCAGCATCTTGACAAAGGTGGCGTAGGGGTCATCCACAGTCTGGCCCACATCACCTACCAGGATCTCCTTGCCCTCCTCCAGGATGATGTTCTTCTTGTCCTCACTCAGGCAGAAGAGCACCGCCTTCTTGCGTTTCTTCACTTCCTCTGGCGTCGAAGACTTGCGCACCTTCATATCATTGAACACCTTGATGACGCCATCAGAGACGGCCACACCAGAAGCCTGAGAGACAAACCAGATACATCTCATAAGGAAAAGAATTCTAGAATACTGCTCCTTAAGTCTCTCTTTTCTGTTCTCAGGAGAGCTCAGTCTGGATGCCAAGTATAGCCTTTAGCCTTGGTCCCAAGGGCTAATTCCCTTTCCAAGGCAAGTCACTATTTTCCCACTCAAGTCACTGTCAAGAGACCAAACTGCATACAATCCCTGCAGGGTGGCCATGGAAAAGACCTTTGATTACCTAGTTCAACATTCCCCCCCAACATTGTGCCTCATTTTATAGGATAGCAACCGCTGGAGACTTATGAAAAGCAAAGCCTTGACTGCGCTGTGAACCCAGCATTAAAGGAATCCATGGCCTACTAATTTGGTTCCTACTCTTGGTACTTCATCTCAGTCTTTGGATAGAGGCATGACTTTGAACTTCACAGATGGAAAAACCAAACAACTGGGTCATAGTCTCCTCTTCAAAAAGGAGGGAACCAAGACTCTACAACACACTCTAGATGGGTCACCAACAGGTGTACAACAGTCCTAGCAAGCCCATCAAAACAGTTGGATGCGGTTGTTACAAAACGACCCTCTTCCTACTGGATCCTCCCCAAACAAGACAATTCTAACTCCCAATTAGGATCCTGCTGGACAACTCCCTGTCCTCCAGGAGTGGTTCAGGGTCCCAGAGTCACCAATATCAGGGATAACTCTAGTTCCCAGCATCCTCGAGCCCTCTCTAAACTACGCTCGACAGTGACAGAGGAAGCTCTAACGAGAAGGATCGACTGTCCCTGGCGAAATCCGCGCACCCCCCCACACGTAACTGCAGCGGAAGCTGGCCACGTGACTCGGCCGCTTCCGGAGTGGGCGGAGAAGAGATGGGCTAGGCCCGGCCCCCTCCCCAAGACAGACACCCGTACCGGAGAGGCAGTGGCACCTCCAGGGCCTCCACACACAGGAATCGCCTTTAAGCACGGAAGTATAGGCCTGTCAGCTACAGACAGTAGCTTGGGCAGGTTACACAAGCCTTGGTTCTCGAAGCCTTAGGGCTAAATGTAGGGGGCGGGGCGGTTTCCGGGCGGTGCCCGCCTGGGTCACTTCCCTAAACTCTGCTCCGCCCTCAGGCCCCATCCGGCAAAGCCAAAGGCCCGCTTGTCCGGAGCTTCAGCCCCGGTGGACAGGCTTGAACGTGTGCGCACGCGCGGGTCGACAGCGCCGTTCCAACCCCGGCCCGCGGTAGAAGCGAAAACCCAGTTCACTGTGCGCGTTCGCTCGCTCCGGAGCAGGGCCATGGCCTCTAAGGTCCACTCAAAGCCTTGCGGTGCAAGTCCCTAACCGTAGGCCTGGCGTCCCAAACAGGACGCCGTCGACATAGCATCCCCCTAGGCGCCGCGTCCCCGCCTCTCCCGGGAGCCGGCATCCCTGCCACCTGCTCCCGAGACAGACCCGCCCGCCGAGGGAGGGTAACGAGGAGAAAGGAACAGCCCTTGGGTGGGGCGCGCGCTCCGAGATCTCTCGCGCGCTTTTCTCCAGCCGCCCCCGGGCCAGGTTTGGAAGCCGCATGCTCTGCCGAGCGCGCGCCCCAAGGAAACGCGCTACGCCGGCTGCTCCGCGAGGGGCGCGTGCCCGTGCGCCCCCTCCCCCACGCCCGGTGTCCGCGCGGGCGCACCAGCGGGTGGGGGAGGGGAAACGAGTCCAGGGGGCGCGCAAGCGACGTCCCAGCCGGTCCTTCCTCGTGCCCACGGGCGCGCACGCGCGGCCCAGCGCTGCCCGCCCCTCAGTGCGAGACCCTCGTCCCGCCCGGGGCGCTGGGGGAGGGGGTGCCGACATCACTCTCTAGTGATCCCCGCACGCAAGCGACCGATCCGCCGCCGCCTCCCCTCGAGCACCGTGACCTGCCGCTCACCATGTTTCCGGAAGAGAAAGAAGACGGCAAGAAGAGCCAGCGAAGACAAGAGCCGCCGCAGCTGCTGCCGGGATCCGACTGAACGCGGCCTCTCCCGGCCCCTTCCGTTTAGTAGGAGCCGCACAATGAGGGGCGGGGCGGGCTTCCGGCGCTCCCCGAGCGGGCCGACGGGAAATGGAGTCCTAGAGTCCTGCGCCGTCGTGGGGCTCTCTGGGTAATAGTCTGTCGCATCGCCCACCACCCAGCTCCGCAGTGCATGCGTGGAAATGTAGGCCGAGGCAGCTGAAGGGGAGGAGATATGGCGCGGAAAGTGAGCCCATTGGTGGAATTTCCCAGGAAACATTCTGATCTGAGCTATAGTCCCGGAGCTGCGTAAAATGATCCGAAAACCTTTCCCGACTAAACCATTCCGCGAGTGAAACGG